>JABFPJ010000537.1:0-38641 GCA_022817425.1 Gryon sp. ZL-2020 | reverse complement strand
TACACTTAAAAAAATATATTGGAAGCACAGTAATAATTCTACCTAGCAATGTAGGTATACTGGATATCCAAAGTGTATACAAGCATTATGGTATACCTATGATAGGAATACAATTATTTTGGAGTAAATATTCCTATAAAATGTATATGTTTTCCCAAAGCAAAAATATTATTATATCAATTCATTTGAGCATATTGTCAACGTCAATCACAAGTAACTTAAAACATACAGATAATAATTAAGTAACCAAATGAGAACACGAAAAATAAATTGCAAAATGTTAATTAACTATAAATAAAAATAATATGTATTATTAGGAAATAAAAAGAATGCATTAAAAAATTGATAACATATAAATAAAAGAAAAATACAATTTTTAATACATGAATAAATATAAATAATTTGACATAAACTCAAAATCTATAAATAAAATTAAAAATAATTTTTTCTTACAAAAAATGTCATTTATTGTAATTAATAATCAAATAAATATTTTTTATGTATACGTGATTACTTAAATGACAAACAAAATAAAGAAAATAATTTTATATAATAAAATAAAAATATACTTTTTATTTTGTGTACATAAAAATAATTTGAATTAGAATAATTATTGTTTCCTCATTCTTATTTTAATAAGTTTTTTAAATTATTATATACTTACACATTATCTGTTCATTAAAATAATTTCATTAGCTGGAAAATAAATACAGGAATTTACCTATTTTAACAGTACGTATACCTGTCGGAGGTATACTGTCTCAAGTTTGACAGTTAAATTGATATATTTATTATGAATATTGTGTATACCTTTTGCTAGGTAAAATTTTTATTTTCTATAAGTATATTGAAATAGAAATAATCGTTTTACTGGTAAGCTTATATATTTTTTTGAGTGAATATAATATGCATTATATAGTAGATATATGGTATTATTTCATAGAATATTTCATCAGTATATTGAATTTAATTCAAATATTAACTTTTGTGGGATTAATTTTTCTGCAAAAAACATTATAGTTTAAACACTATAAGAGAACAAAAAGTGATAATCATTTTTTATATTGATTTTGAGTGGTTTTATATTCATTTCCTGGATACAAAATAATAATTAATATTTCAATTTTTATACTTAGAAAACTAACTTGATAAATAGATAAGAGTATCTAATAAAAATATGACTACTTATATTAAGGTCCAATAGTCTATTCATCGTCTGAAGTATTACTTGATACATTGTTTATTTGATACATTGATACATATTGACATTATATCGTTTTAAGGCATTTTCTGAATATCGATAAAGTTTTCAGTATCGCAGACTAGTTTCAAGATGTCACTTTACGTAAATGTATAAACATCTCAAAAACGATTGAAATTCAATATATTTTAGCACAATAGAATTCACCGTAAAAAATATTCAGTATCTTATTCAGTTGAATATATTAGTAGCTTTTAAGTTAATTAGATTTAATGTTCTTTACATGTATATATTCAATAAAAATTAAACGTAACATATCTATTTGAAAAGAAACTTTTAAAAATATTTAATTTTATTTTGGAAAAGTATTTCTGCACATAGTGTTGATTTTGTGAAATTATTCCTCGACGGAACTTTTCGATAAAATCGTGAAAGTTAACTAGCTTAAATCGTTAAAAACGAAGTTTGAGAATAGGTAAGTTTGGTAGTAGTTAATGTTCCGGTGGAAAGAAGTACATGAAAGTATTTGACCCAATATCGGGTCCTCGAGGTGCGGGGTTTGCGGCCGACCAAGATCGATGGATCCCTTGGCCGATAAGCGCGCGTGAAAACAAATTGCACCTATTTATCCTTCGCTTCGAGTGCAGATTGAGTCGTTGGATAAGCGTGCGGGGTTAATTTGTGAGCTACGTAGTGGACGCCGATTCGGGTTAAGCACTCGGAAGCCATGTTTTTGTGACGCCGAGCTGGCGACGGCGAGACGGTTTTTTGGATTCAACGGAGTGGGAGGGCAGTTTTTCGGCAGTTTTAACGGGGACAGCAAGGGAAATAAGTAATTAGTTTGGCAATAAAGAAGAGAACGTTGCGAAAATTAGATGAACGTGTCTGAACGTTTTTCAACCACACTTTTGCTAGATTGCAAAAAAAAACAAGACCAAATGGTTGATTTACAATTCAACCTCCTTTTTACTACTTTCGGTCAAACTAGCACGTCCAAAAAACCAGCAAAAAGCATAAAGTAAATTAACTAATTTCAAATTATCTTTTATTTTCTGTGTGTCATTTTAGAAGTGTTATTTTCAAGTTTAATACTTTTTAAATCTGTATCCTATAACTGAATTATGTCATCTAAGGTAACTAAAATCTTCTTCTAGAAAATAGATCATCATTTTTTGACACGTTTGCTTTCAATGAATATAAAATTTCGAAATTATCAAAATATTTGCTGAATAAATGCTGAATATTCTAATTTGATAAAATGATCTTCTTATCTTAAAGCCAATGATGTTATGCTACAATGTATGCAACCAACGGAATTTGAAATTTAAATATCCGTCTTACTATTGCTTTCCTTCGATTTGATTATTTATCGCAAAACCACTCAAAGTAACTTTCAAATCTACATTAAACAATTCTCCGATGAAATGAAATAAATGTAAAACGAAATAAATTCGAAATAACCAACGTATCTTTAGCTTTTCTCTTGGCACTTTAACCCCAAGTAGCATTCTTTACAAAACATCGCCCTGTTCTAAACGGACAAAATAAAAAAGTTTCTCTCTCTCTCTATCTCTGTCTGAAAACGAAGAGGTTCCAGAATATAGGATATTCAAGGTTCGAGGGAAGGTTAGAAAAGAATCCGCCAGGAAAGACATCGTTTCGTATTTCTCGATCAATCGACCGGTGGGTCCTCTTTCCCACATGAAACAATGGGCCGGTTGAGTGGCGTGGAAAGGCGCGTCTCGAATTTCGCTGAATCGAAGGTTATATTGCGGAAGAGACATGGGGGCCCTTCTCGCACGACAAGAGACAAGAATATAGGGGAACCATTGCTGAGTGCGAGCGCATCGATTTTGTCTAAGTTTTGCGGCCGGCCGCGCGCTTTTCTTCCGCAGCGTCATTATGTTGTTGAATTCCAGGGCGACGAGACATGTCCTGACGAGAACAAGTGAGACAGAAAATGTATAAGCAAAATATAAAGATAGAGACACAGGAGTGAGCGAGAGAAATAAAGCGAGCTACAGAGAGCAGCGCTGTAGTGAGTCTGAGTGGGCACGGGTACAAAGCCGACGTATTACATTTCCACTTGTGGTCGTTGTAGTGGCGGCGCCGCGCACGTTTCCACTGTGTCGCGTCCGACGACACCACGCGAACGCCACTATTGACCCTCCGCGCGACACAGTCGCGCAACCCCCCCGTACTAGAGATGCCGCTTCGTTAATTGGCGTTTGATTGTTCCTCACTGTTATTCAATGTACGCTGTCTTCGGCGATTGAAGTATTTTCGTCGACGTGCTTTTCGAAGCTTTTTTCGCGTTTGCAATTTTACATGTTGTGAGGGTGGGGGGTTATGCAACGTAGAGTAAAGGGATATTTTATGAATTGTTCAAAATAATTGATCATGACAACTGGAGTTGCAATTTTTATACTTTATTTGACAGTCAATAAAACGACATTTCATTTGATTTCAATGAATTGCATATGATGCAATTGCTTTGATGCAATTCTAACAGTAAAAATAAAAAAATATGCAATAATAAGATTTGTTTTTAATTTTTAAAATATAATTAAGACTTTTGAAATTTGCAATAAATATTTATAATGATCTAATTTATTCTCAGATCATTTTTGTTTGTTTTCCAATAGGATATAATTATTTATATAAACTTTGCTTTTAAAAAGTTATAACAAAAATGAATACTTTATTACTCGAACGATTATGTCCTTAATCTATTAATTTCAATAAATCGTCATCATGTTAATCTGATAATCTGTACATAATCACTCTCTTTTCATCCACTCAATTAAGACACATTATATTAATCATCTTCCCGTTCGTTATGCTCGATTCTTCATCTTCAATGATGACGATGACACATTGCCACCCTCTTTGCTATATCAACTGTATCTTTCTCCTTCCCTCTATTCTGAATCTCCTCCTGTTGCTGCTGTCCGCCCCTCCAATGCTCGTCATCTAAAGATGCACCGCCTCATTAATTGATATTCGCGGAATAGCTGTCTGTTACACGGCACTGAATGGCTCTGGTGATTCGCGTTGGCGATACCAAAAGGGGTGCATTAGTTAGGGATGCATCCAGACTGCGTTGGCATTTGCGTTTGATGGCCAAGCAGAGGACCGCTACAGTTTTTGTTGCCGATTGATGGCGTTGTGTTTGCGATGCGCAAATTATAGAACCGAGATTGTGCATTGTTGGAGGGTTGTTATGTCGACGTGGAATCATAAGTAGACTTTTTAGGCATCAAATGCTAAAGGGTTGGAGGATTAACACACAGACATAACATGGCCTGTGTTATGGACTCTGTGATGTTAATTTTGAAATCAACTGAGTATTCAATGTTAAAAATGAATATTTTATACAACGCCCGACAGCGTAAACATTTTTCAGACTAATAAAACAATCATATTTAAATTAATAAAAGATTTAAAAATCATCTTATTGTTGTAAAAGTTAAATATAAATATTTCTAATTATAACAAAAGTTTATACGAAATTAAACTAAAATTTGCCATCAATATTTGTTTAATTTCGTTTAAAGACAAAAGTAATCAGCATTAAATTCAACTTGTTTACTTATATCGAAAAGACATTTATTTCTATTTTTAACGCAATTTTACTTTACTTTAATCTTAAAAATCCATTTTCTCGATTATAAAAATAAAAAAAAAAAAAAAACTTTTAAACCTAATTCGATTGTGAAATTCACGTATTCCCCAGTAATAAACATTGAAGTGGAAAAATCTTTATTAAAGAACAGGTCTTAAATTGGATTGTTTATTACAGCTTTCGTTTTACTGTTAAGTACAGCAATTTTCTAAGAGTTTTTGCGCAGTCATTTTTATGATTAACAAAGTTGGCAATAAATTAAATTAAGCGCAATTTTGTTCACTCACAATATCAAAGGAATACAAATATTTTCCACAAACAATCAACGTTTTGTAAGTTAAATTGAAAAAATTCAGCACACGTCAACTTGATCGAATGAAGCCGTTGAAACAATCATAACATCATAAAACTTTGATGTCGAGTTAAGATACTGAAATCGCTTTAAATTGATATCATCAACTCGTTATTAAAACCTGCACTAAATGTCGTAAAATCTTATCTCCACAATTAATTTTGCTGTCAATAAAGGCGTAGATGTTAAATTAAATTTTTTTCTTCTTAATTTATACGGTTATTTTCTTTGACGGCTTACAAATGATCCATTACAGTTCCAGATATATAAAAAAAAAGAAAAAAAAAACACAAATGAATAAAATGAAAAATTGAGGGCTTTTAGACGACTGATCATTATTTATAATATGGAACTACGTAAATCACGCGCGGATAAAGTTTTACTTTTTGTAACTCTTTATCTGAACATCTGTATTTACGGATATAAACATTAGTTTTTCACGCTCCTGTCGGATATATTCGTTAATGTTACGTTATGCATAATTAATTTTTTTAGCTAACGTAATAATTTTACGACCGCGAGGCGAATAAATTAATTCCTAAAACAACGTTGTCATTTAGAATGCAAGGAACGTGTTGAAGTTTTGTAACAAATGTTGCTAATATTACATTTTTCTTAATTAACATTGAAGATTAGAAAACTTAATTTTTAAATTATCTTATAATAACACTTTTTTTAGTTGGATTAAATTCTTCATTTTGAAATGGTTGAACAAAAAATTAAAAAATAACTTTAATTAACTTTCATTCTTCTTTCCCTTTTTTTGTATAATAAAATTTAATTGATAAATAAATAAATATTAAAAAAATAATAATACTAATTAAATTAACACAATTTTCCTTTTTTGAAACTTAAGAGCCATTTTTATTCCATAAATCAAAATAATTGTTGATTTATGTAACAAGTATAACATAAGAACTGCAACACCTATGAATTATGTATTTTTGCGTGCTCATACACGACGTCCTCCCAACAGCGACACGAAAGGAACAAGATTGTCGAAACGATGCCGCGGTCTCCAGGCAATTAAAGTCCGTCAAAAGCAAGAGAATGAAAAGGAGATAACGAATACGAAGAAAAGGAAAATAAGTTGAAATAAAAATAACAGACTATTGGCAACAAAACGTGCACCTTACAAACAACGTTTGATGCGCACAAATATGGAACGTCAATTAAATTGCGATACACTGCAAGCAACAAATTGTTTCAGATCTTCTAATAACTTCGCTCGCCGAGTTTAGAAACAAACATTTCAATAGTATTTTGGTTAACTATTAATCCTAAGATAGAAAGATTCATATTCTATTGCAAAAGAATAAAAAAGGCATCAGCAAAACATTTACATTTCTATTGAGTGTTCATATTTGTCAATGCAATAAACAAATAAATATGTTTTACCTTTGATTACTGTTGAAAAACAACTACATATACGTTTTTGATGCATCAGAATATAAATGTATTTGATTTCTGAAGAAATAAATAAAATTTAGATACATTTTTCCACTGCATCAGTGATATAAAGCAAATGCATTGTAATAAACTTGTTTACTTACTCAAATGTATAAAACCGTTGTTTTTCTTCCGAATTGTTGTTTCAAACGTAAACAAGATTAACTTGGTCATTTTTTAATTAATGTGTCTTGCAGATTTACAATCTTCAATTAAAAGTCGAAAATTTTTCGTTTTGTCTTTCGAATCTAAGCAATTAAAGCTATCAGTCGAAAATGAGAGAGTTTAGCGCACAATTTCCGTCGTAATTCGGCGTGGATTATGACACGACCAAGCTAAACGTCGGAATTAATTGTCCCGGCTAATCCCTTGAATCTCAAACTGATTTTTCGAGCAAAGTACAACGAAATGGAATGGCAAACTTATTTCAAGATGTATCTGTTGCTGAATTTTGTTTGTACTTTCACAAAGTTCTCAAGTAGTTTTGTCAAAATTTCGATAAGTTTTAAAAGCGCAGAGTTTGATTGACATTTATTGTATTGCATTTACTATTATAACTTAAAGGGTATTCAGTATCATATTATCAAGTGTATTAACTATTATAAGTTATAATTGAAAATGAAATAAATATTACAATTATGTAACATAAGTATTTTTTATTTATAGTAAGTATATATTTTATATAAGTTTCGTTCATAATATTAAAGAAATATAGAACATAGTGCATATAAAAATTTAACATGGATTTATAGGTTATTTTGAGGTCAAACAAAGTTACGCAAGTGACATAAATGGAACATATATATCGACAACTACTTCTTCTATTTACTTGAACATGATTTTGCCGACTACTTCACTAGCCAAAGTGCTCATATTTTTCATATAATTGCAAAAGTGCGTATACTTTTCATATAATTCTACGTGAATACAAGAACATTTATTAAGTCTAACATATAAATCCCATTTGATCAAAATAGCGATAGAAGCGGCTTAAGGTGCGGTGAAATCGACCGGAAAACTTTTTGCCATCAGTCTGAACTTCGAAACCCGTGGCTTCATCTTCCACGTACTATCTCAGCCAAACGAAATTCCCCATGCAATAACATTAGGCAAATTCCAAGCTATCTCAACATCTTCGGTGAGTTTCGTTGGTTTCTCAACAATTTCATATTTTCGTAAACTTGGCCGCCTTAATAAAGCCGCAGTTAATCCAACGCGAATCCCCGCGTTATCGCTCGCACATTTTCTAACATCGATATTGCGTTTCAAGTCGATGTAATGTGTGGCGCTAATAATGGCACGTTTTTCCCAGACTTTCACTAACAGCATTTATTTATCGGTACTTGATTTGTGCACTGGCTACATTTTTTTTTTTTTTTTTGAAATTATAAATTATTTGACGCCTGATTAAGACTTGCGCGACGGCCCATTTTCTATCAAATTAGAGCCGACGGCAAAGTTCTCTGGAGTTATCACAAACTTTGCATTTGAGCTGCTTTAACAATCTTTTTTACGATTTAAGATAATTGCAAGAAAGAAGTTAACACAAGAGTTATGCCAATGTTGAAATTATACTCATCTTTGTTTCGCTTGAATAAGTAAAATATGTTATCGGAAATTGCTTGTTGGTTTTTTAAATTGCATTTTGTATTCAATTATAAAGAAAGGCATGTATCTTTCACATGAAGATAAGATTTTAATTACTTAAAACTTAATAATGTACTTGTCAAGTATGATGTTAGATGTGATAATGTATATTAAAGTATTATCAATATTGCAATTGAATGGTTTAAAAAGTTTTTTATACACTGACAATCATAGATCTTGAATTTTTACTCTTTTTAATAGCATTCTGAATCCATCGACAAAAAATCATCAATTTTGCTGTGAAAAACAGTAAAAATGAAAGTTATTTTAGTAAATATTTACGTTATTTTCTTCATAAATTATTGTTTTTAACAGTAAAATTTGATGATTTTTTGCCGATGGATTCAGAATGCTATTAAAAACAGTAAAAATTCAATTGAAAATTGTACATTTTCAGGTTTAATGATTGTCAGTGTATAATAGATAATAAAATTCTCAATTCATAAGAACATAATTTTTAAACAAGTATACAACATATTTTAGATCTATTAAATTATATTTTTTTAAATGGCCCATTAATTTTGTTTCTCTTTTGCGGCGCTTATTTTTGTCCTTACGACTGTAATTCCATTAACATATATATGACTAAATAAAAAATTGTATCCTATTTTGAGTTCAAATATCTTATTAGTTATAAATAATAATTTAGTGCTTCAAGACTAAAAGTTTAAATAAAATGAAATATTATAATATTATTTTACATTTTTTATTCTTGTGATACATACATTATGGTGAAGTATATAAAATATAATAATAAAGAATGCTTTTAAATAATACATTTTTACTTATTATAAATTGATATTAATAATCTTTATTCACAACCTAATTATTTGATTGAATTTATTTTTCTTCTTTTATTATATTTCAAACAAACAAAATGTATTATCAACAAATGGAAGATAAAAATAGAATAACCATATATATTCGCTTAAGGGAATAAATTTAATAAGTTTGTTTTTCAACAAGAATGATATATTCAGTGTATTAAAAAATTCACTTCGATAATAAAATGTAATTTCGTTTAACTAATTTCCGTGATTCCAATTTTAAATTATATTCTTTTATTATTATTTTAAATTCAAGTATAAATATGTAATGTTATAATATAAGAATATTTTGTAAATGTTAAATAAAATAAGTACAATTTTTATTGTAAAGTTTAATAAAAACGAATAGTGAGTTTACTAATGTTACGTTCTATATTATACATCACTTTACTAAAAGTATCAAAGTTTAGTACTTTTACTGCACCGATGGAAATAACTGATTAAAAATTACTATATAGTAATTTTTAATCAGTTATTTACTCGGATACATTGTATCCGAGTAAACTTGTGATGGTAAATGCATTTAGCAAATTTTACTTTTTGATTTAGTTAAATAACTTTGACGTTATAAAAAAATTCTCTCTCTGAATTTCGAACTCGGTACCTGCATTACTTCAACTTCGCGGTTTTTTTCCGACTGTCGTTAAATGTTTTGTTACTAAAACTATGAAATCGTGAAATATATTTTTCCATAATATTTACAATGAGATTTTGTTTCATCCAAATATTGTAAAAATAATTAAAAATTTAGTAAAAATTCATCAAAATTTTGCAAATTGAAGCCATAATATATCAATTATTATGAAAAGAACACTACCGAGTCACTGATTCTATCAAATTCATAATAACTTTTAATTAGTTATTTCCTTCTGTGTGAATACTCCATGAACTTAACATTTGCTTTAGCAGACATTATTGATCACCTGGAAAATTTCTTAAACACCATAAATTTGTATTGCTATTTTAAATTCTAAACACGTTACTAACAAATGACACCGACCAAAAACATTTACCGTATCATCTGTCAGATATTTAGATGTGTTTAAGCGATTTTTTTATCAGAGTATATTTACAATTATGTACTAATAAAATTACTTTATGTGTATTGATTGTGAATATGTAATATTATTAATAAAAAACAATTAATATAAGTAATAATTTAAAATGGAACATTTTCAATATTATTTAAATGAATATGCGTATACATTTTTAATGTAAAATCACAAAATAAATTGCTTTATTTTTTGTTATATCATGGTAATGCCATTCTCTAATCTGTTACGTTAATGCATTTTCCAATCCATTTTATAGTATTCTTTGAGATTTTTTGAAATTAGTTTAAAATATTTAAAATTATTCTCTCAATTTGAGGTACTGATATCAATATTATTTTGTTTTTACATTCGATACTGTTATTTTTCTCTGTCAATTAGTTCCTTTGAAAACCACATTACATTGCCACATACGTTGAGCAATGTTTAAGGGTGCGTCATCAAATTTCTCGAAACCAAAACCTCGTTAACACCCAGAGTCTCCCGTCGATCGTTTCACAGAACAAATCATCAGCCAATTTGGCAATTTTTCACGACCGCAGGTCCCGTGACGCCACCCCGGAAGCCCGAGTTTCTTGCGTCGAATCCCCTCAGGAACTGAGAGACAAAGTTTCAACTAAGTTCATCGGATCAGATGATCCCTTTCACTATCGTGGTCTATCGAAATTCAGCGCACACTGGCACCCTCCGCAAAATGCGTTCCGTAACAGTACGCACGAGTCCACCCGCTGGCTCATCTCTCTTTTTTTTTTATTCCCTCATCTTGGCGTCGGTGTCCTATCGATCGTCGACTGAGTGATTCGCTCACGTGACATCGGTATTCCGCGTGCAATTCTCGTACAAACGTGTACCGCATGCCTCTCGGCCTCGATAATTGTAGATTCAAAGGATATAATTCGGCAGCAGGAGAACTCGGGGAAGCGCGTGGCGCGCCCTCTAACGAAGTGAAAATTCGTGTAATTTTTTGTGCGTCCTCGTTGCCATAGGGAAGCATCCCTTTCCACTTTTTGTCTGTCTCCCTGTCTCTCTCGATTTTCCGGCTTCTCTGTGTGTAACGCGAGATGCGGACGTGCCATGATAACGCAAGTGACGCATCGATAAAAGCCGCGGTCGCCGGTCAGCTCGATAATGGGTATCGCTAACCCCGGGGGCCATTACGCCCCAATATGGAATTACATGTAAGTGCTAGACCGAAATGTTCGATTTCCCGACCAGATTCAAATTACGAGGATTGTTTATTGTTCCGAGTTGGGCGATTAGGTGTTGCAACGTGGATGAGACAGGGGGGTTGCTGTTGTCAAATAAGTGGATTGCATTTGGGTGCTATTCTTAGTGGTCAAACATTTGCTCCGTAGATACGGAAGGGTTCCCATAAGTAACAATGATACTCTTGATTGATACAACAATATGGCTTGGGATTTATTGACTATATATATATATTGTATAATATTCAATATTTAACTGTATATAATATGGACTAAAATTATTGATTATATAGATAATAGACCGTAAATGACATTGTATCTAATTTGTCATGTATGTCATTGTAATTTCAGTATAGTTTAAGTGAAAAGAACATTTGATGATAACATTTTTGGTAACAACTCATTAAAAGCTTCAACTTCCGATGTTTTGCGCAATTTGCAACTTTTGATTTGAACGGTAAAGTTTAAAGAAACTTGTTTTTAAACATTCTTTCAAATTTAACGGTGTATACATTTTAATAATTATTTATTTAATTCTAATGCGAATATTTAATTCAACAATTTTATCATTCATTTGAGATTAACAATAACCCAGTTCAATCATCTTTCGCTCTTAATTCCATTATGAGTAGAAGCAGTACTAATTCATCAGATACGATCAGATATGTGGTATTGACAAAACTGAGTCTCAGTTAAACAAGGGTGAAGCTTGATGGCTCCTGGGGTCGGTTGTCACTTGAAAGGAATGTTGGTTTTGGTCTATTGGATAAGTTTAATGATAGGTGATTGACCAAAATTAATTAATTTTGAATATACTTTTAAAAAGAAAAGCAAGAATTTTGATTCTAGAATATCTTAACATATACAGAGCATATCACAAACAAAAATAAAGTATATCATTTAATTTAATACTACAGATTATAGTATATACTAATTTTCTTATATATATGTATAATACCTAATAAAAATTATAAGAAAAATATTCATAATAACTGAGATAAATGATTATATATGCATAAAGTAATATGACGCAATATTAAACAATTTTAATATTTATGATACATCTTCATAATTATTTCACTTTGACGACTCATATATTTAAATGCATATGTACATTATCAATGCCTTTGTATTGGTTATACTGATATGCTCCGTTTTAAATTGATTCAATAACCAAATACCTTATCTCAATTCAAATTTCAGACAACAGATGGTGTTAACGTTTTCATGCATCCTCACCTAAAACAGAAACAGCAAAACAAGTGGTTACATAAAATACAATTTTGTGCATATTTTTAGAAATGAAAACTAACGCTAATGTGGAGAATATAGTAAAACGAATTTGACGTAAAACAAGAGATTAATTGTTTTTGTAGGACGAGCACGTGTGTGCGCATTTAATTGCTCGCGTTCTACATCCATTTTGTGTTCAGATGAAAAATTAGTGGCGTCGATCGCGAAATATGAAAAAGCGGACATTTAAAATTCAATTAACTCGATGTTGTATTTTTTATTTTCTGACTGACTCTTTCTGTTATTTGAAACAAATGTTTATTCTAATTGTTTTTAGTTTCTAGTTTATTCAAATAGTTGAGAAAAACACTTGATCGACAATTTTAACGTTTCATCAACAATCAATAATTCTAAAAGTTGTTGTTTAGCAATTGCAGAAAAACAAGGTAAATGTGAAAAAATAGAAACGAAAATAAAACTTAATTCGCAAAACATTTTATTTTGTCATTAAATACAGTTTCGACGGCAAATTGTTCCGCTACTTTTTTTGCCTAGACGTAATGACACAAATTAGCATACAAATGCGACTTTTTTTTAAACTCTTTCCAAGCTGAAAATAAGAACCTAGAATATACTTTGCGATTAAAGTAATCGAATTTCATCAGATTAGCATACATTGATTGTAAGTGAAAGAAACTGTATTGATGATTCAAAGTTTGTTTAAGTAAGAAACTGTTACAGTTACTTTAAATATAAGTCAAGCAAATCTAGTAAAAGCACATTTGTGTTTCTTTCATATATTATTTCTATATTTATTATACATATTCAGATACACATTCTTAAATTAAATCAAACTGACGAATGATTTGTATAATTTCATATACAATACGTCAATTGGTTATGTTTGGCAGCTTTGTTTTATCATTGATGTAGTTTACGAGAATAAAACGTGCCATTGTTCTCAAGTACTAGACCTAAAAAAGCAACATCGTTGATAAAATTTAGTCGAGTGAACACTTGAGAAGCTGTGGATTGACGTGAATTTGATTTATCTACTAAAATAGGACACTACTGCTATATAGACGTTTTTACTTTCATCGAGTTTATTTTTGTTGAAAAAGCGTGACTCGCTTTTTTCTGCCTCTGTACGTATCTGGTACGCATACGCTGTTGCGATAAATTTCATACCCAAAATTATAGTCTTGAGAAAGGATTTAGAGCGACGATTGAGGATTTATTTATGAATTATTATTTATGAAAAGAACATGAATATAAATAACAGTTGTATAAAATTGAATAAGAATACATGTAAAAGTAACATATTTCGCTAATGTTATAATTTTGTAAAATATTTTTTCATATTTATATGCATCCTATTTATTATATGAATCCATTTATGACGGTAATGTCACGCGCCAAGCGAACGAGCGAATGAGCGAGTAATCCATTTTATACAATGTGTGTGTAATGTTGTGTATGTACGCGCGAGCTCGACAATTCCGACGTTCCTGTAAACGACGGGTCAGCGGCGTGCGAGCTTAATCGGAGGCTCAACAGTTTGGGAAACCACGGAAGCCACGTTCACACGGAGCGCCGCAGCGCGCTACGTTGCACAACAACTCGCCGTCTGTATGTGCTGCATGCCATACCAGGACGTCGAGTCATTTTTGCCCCTCGGTGTAGTTGACGTTTACACATACATACTCTAATACACTGGAGCAGGTGAATAGACATACTTACATATTCGTTAGTGTAAATATGTGCAATCATTAGTACATATTAGTAATTATGAGTGAATGTGTATTTAATTATAGTCATGTAATATATTTTTAAACAACATTAAGTGTACTATGCCATGTACATATAACGCATAATACACAAATTTCTAATCTTTTTTAAAACACACACTCATAACGATAAATCCTGAAAAGTATTATGAATCCATTTGTAAAAATGCATCACATATTACTGTGATAAACAGTAATTAATCAAAAAAATATAAATATTACTAAAATTATATTTATTTGTACTGTTTCTCACGGCAACATTTGATGAATTTTTACTGACAGATCCATAATGCTATAAATACAGTAAAAATTTAACATATACGATTGTCAGTGTAACTATATTATTTATATATCTTCTATATATTTTATATATATTCCTCGTGTATTTCATAAGTTCCTTAATTGTCTTAGACAATTATTGCAATTATGTAAAAAAATTTGAATATTTTTTTTATATGATATTATAATTGTTTGTCTTTCTTTTTGACTTTCCATCATTAAATATATGCAATGAATCTAAGTACATACATATATATTATAAATATAACTAATTATTTGCCATAATTCTTTCATCATGACTTTTTATCTAAAATGTTTCTGCGAACATTTCTCACGGATTGTTTTTGCTTTAAACCAATGAGGCAAAAGGAAAATATAAACTCGAACATAACGTATAAAGCATTACACACATACACACGTGGGTAAAAGTGCACGTGACTCACACCTAAAGTACATACGTGTGCAAAAGTATGCGCAATGCTGCCTTGTTTAGAGCGGAGATAAGGCGCGGCGAGGTCGAACCATAGAATTGATCTAACTGGAGTCGTTAAAAGGAAGCAAGACGCGACTGTCGAAGCAAGGAGACGACACAAAGGAGTTTCAATCCTATGGATTAAACGGTCTCAGTAATTATCTCAGCGACGAACAATGCGCCATTTTTCAATGACGACGAGATTATTGGTTATTTCGTTTTATTACGGTCTTCTTCGTTTCGTCTTTATCTTTAACTTCTTTCTCGTCGAGAGGTTTTTCTTCCGCAGGTTGTCCTGATTTTCTGATCTTTCGGATCCTCGATAAGAGAGACGATAAGGATGTTTCCTTTTCGATGGAAGAACGACCATGCTTTGTGACATTACAACAATCGTAGTTGCAATTTTATTTTCGCGTAATGAAACTTTTTTATGTTAATAAAGGTTTTAATAAATAGTTGGCTTAAACAGACTGTCTCATTTATATTTTTTGAAAGCAAAAAAAAATGGAAATAGGAAAGAAATAATAAAAGAAAAATAATTTGTCAAAGATAAAAGCAATTGTATTTTATCGCATAGAATGTACAATATATATTTTTTTCTGTGGGTTACGTGAAGAAGTTCATTAAGTTTATTGGTATGAAAAGTCACGTCAAATTTTGAAGGCCTGCAATTCTATGAAATGATTCATTTTTCATATTACTCAAACGCGAGCATCAGTCATGACGTTGATATCTGTCGACATGCATCTACATTCAAAGGAAAAGTGTGTTTTAATTAGTTCAATCGGTTTCCAAGATGAACCAATTTGTTTTTGTTTGCATTTGACAACTTCTGATACAGTTGTGTTCGTAAATTGCTTTGCAAAACTTTTGTTGCTACAGAAGAGAAAGATAGTTGCAGTTTGCCATTGCATTGCTTTTTAAAATGAGAAACAGAATCTAGTAAAGTAAAGTAAAGTTAAGTAAAAACATATTAAAATGGATTGTATGTATTTTTCTTTAACAAGAAAACAAAATTAAATAAATAATCTGATTCACTTAAAAAATGGAGAAAAAAATATTGTCATCATTTTAATGAATTAACATTATTTTAATTTTAATTATATATTCAGATAATAAGAATTATGAAAGATAATGAATGGCAAATAAATAAGACAAGAATGAATTTAAGATAATTAAAAATACTGCCCAATCTTGGAACTAGTTTCCAAACAATTTTCCACGCGACGGAACACCACGAGTGAATTTTAATAGACGATGCAACAGTGCAAAGAATGCACGTTGTTCGTTCAATTAGACCTCGACGTCGCGACAGACGTATTCTAATTGGATGACAGATTCAGCTTAAGATAATACCGAGGGCAACCTCGACATCCGGCTCTTTATACGAACCAAATCAAATCCCAGAATTCGCATCAGTTATCAAATTGTCACAATTGTGTTACAAGATGTCCACCTGCTGTTAGTTAAATGGTCGGTTCTTTATTTCATTTCTTATGACTTAACAACTAAATTAATTGATTAATTAGTTTTGACGACATTTAATTAATTCCGATGAATTTCAAATTTGAATATTTCATAACAAAGGGTAAAACAAATTTATTGTATAGCATATATTAAGATATGGTATATTTTTGAAATTAAAATGAACAAAAATAATATTTTAATATTTAGAATGACTATTTATCGTTAGCTTAAAAAAGCAAATCTACAACTGAGTTTAGTTAAATGACAAGTAGTACGGATGTGATATCGGGCCACATCGTATTATCATGTTCATGAAGAAGGTGACAAGTTACGGAATTACGAGATTTCCTGGAGCTCGCGTTACGTCGCTTTGTCTTGCTTAAATCCAAGTAGTTAGTGTCATGTTATACAGAAATCCCAGCGGCCGCTCGGCCAGTTTGTCCCTCATTGTGAAAGCAAACTCGCCAGCAGCAAACTGTTGCCTTTTACTCTCAGAGCTCTCGTTAAATGTGCTAAAAAAGAATTATCGACGATTGAAGAAGCTTCCAAACCCATAATTGAGCCAGTTTAAAAAGTCTATTATCATTATAAGAATATCGATATTACGCAATTATAAAGAAAACTATTCATGTATAATACTGAAGTGACAATTAAATCGTTTATTAAGCAACTTATATCATCATTTTATTATTTTTTGTTTATGTTTATTCAGCACAAACATTGAAGTAAGAAAAATTGTAATCTGTGAATGGAGCCATTGTATTTTGTCACTTTGTCATGAAAAAATGTCGACTAGTTTCCGGATTCATCCTCGAGCATTGAGTGCGATTGTCGACTCTTCTTGCCTCGTTGTTTTCACGACACCAGTACTTGCCCTTACTGGCCTCATTTACACCGGTCCAGAAACAATGCTGACGCATTAAGCCGGCTACCATTAATCCTTAGCACGAATAGAAGTGCAACGTTCCCTCAATTCACCGTAGCATCGGTTATATGAGTCGACTGAAATTCAACCCCATGACACGAGACTCTTCTTGACTGATGACGCCGCTGCTATTAATTATTCATTAGGCAGCGTGCCTCCGATGCATCGTAATGTTCTGTGTCGTCATGTGAAGACAAACGACTTTTTCAAAAGAGTTGGTATGAAAAGGAGGGGTCACAAATTCGTAGTCAGCATTCTTTGTAATGAAGAACTGCGAATGATGAATAATCGAAGGTAAATTTCGATGATTATTACTTAATTAAAAACAGACAAACAGTTGCTGTTTCTACTTTTGAACTTAATTTGGATTCATTGAATTTCAGCATCCTCACAATTTAAGGTAATTTTATTATTGAAATTAGATTCGTTCATTCAATAAAGATAATAATGCAAATTGAATTTTGGATAATTTTTGGTTATTAATTCATAATCCTGCATCGGAATCCTGTATGCAGGCTACAATTTTAACAATTTTAACAAAATTTTAAAATCGCAATATATGAATTGCAACTAATTTTCGATTCTGCGGATTTCCGGGTAGTTTTAATTTCTCTCGAGATGAAATGAAATTTTATTGCATTGAAATAAAATACCAATGTTTTGTTTAACTACGTTAGCAAAAATTGTTCATCAATTATTTATCATTAATTGATTATACTTCTCGGCGTTTCGATTGTACATAGAAGATAAACGATATCTCTGGTGCTTGAAGAAAGCAACACTTGAACAATAATACGTAATTCTCATTATTTGCGATGATAACTGGATGAGCTTGCGCGCCGAGGAGATGCACGTTAATGAAATTCGGCTCATTCTTCTACGTCTAATTTCAGTTAAGTGTTGCTCTCGTTAATGGTCTAGTGTGCAAGCGCTGTCTAATGTAATGTATATATGCAATTGTACACCAATATTCGCTTTTAGTGAAGTAAAATCAATTTTTATTGAAACCCATCGCTCGCAATCAAGAACTAAGATTTTTTTATGATTTCAGTATAGCAGATGTATTAGTATAATTTTATTGTTTGTATTCTAAAATAAATATACAATATTGATATAGCATAAATTAATTTTATTAATTTAAAGTGAAATATTAATTAAATTACATCGATTAATAATTCAAACCCTGACATAATCAAATATCAATTAAAAAATGTAAGCAGATATAATGTCTCATTTAAAATAAAATATGAGTAACTTTATATTGTAGTATGAGTGAATTAAGCATACTGATTCATAACATAAAAGTTCATTCATAAATTCCATCAAAGCCTCGGTGCGTTTCGATTTCTAAAGCCACCTTCTCTTACCTAATCACTGCATAAATATTTTATGCTTAAACACATGTCATATTTATATGTGGCATTATTAATAATTGCCAGATCGAATAATTTTATCGTCTTTATTCATATTCAATGAAATCGAGCCTTGGTTTTTTACGACCTTACGTGCGTTGCAATGATCTCAACACGTTTTCCCATAAATGCTATCATTTGCATACATATGTTTAAAATAGTTTTTCGATCACAATTTGTATCGATTAGATCGATTAATAAAAGCGTTCGGGTGTTGCGAGATGGTCACGTAGGTGGACTGAATTTTAAATCACTGGTGTTTGTGCGGCGCCGCCTTGTAATTATTTTTCCAACGCGTTCAAGTTCAATAACTCACAACTTTCTTCACCTTAATGACCTGTAACTTTGGCATGAAAGTTACTTATTACAACTGATTACGAGGCAAATGAATTTATTGATAACATAATTGAAGAAAATGATCGAATGAAAATAAAAAAAAAAGAAATAGTATCAAAAATATATTACACCTGAAATAATATTTTAAAACTAAATCAGAAAGTATTTCTTTAATGTTATTTTATTTAAAACAAGTTTTAGTATTAATTTTATTTCATTTTTTTTCAATTCCTTTTTTTAAATGTCCAAAGTAATTAAATGATAAATTACTCAAAAAAGAAACACTATTTCCTATTACTAAAATTAATTTAACTGTTGAAAATTACTTCATTAATGACTATTTTACTTTCAGCTATTAATATCCTCAACGTTTCATTTCTCTTCAAATAGAAATGGGAAAAAAGAAAAAAAATGACAAACAAAAGTGATATTAACGAGTTTTCTATAAATGTCCTCGAGTGAATTAGCTAAATTTACGTCACGTGCAACGGGGATCACTTCGCTTCGCGTCCCCTCTGAAAATATTTCGCTTATAGATATTTCACAAGTCATATTTAAACAAGACTGTTATTAGGGGCGCGTCCCGACAATCGATAGTACTCAAATTTTTGTTCGTCAGAGAGGACAAGTTTTGCAACGTTAAAAGAGTTCGTTTCAAATATCAGTCAATTTTTTATCTTCAACTTTTATTACATACATTTGTCTAATAAAATATAAAAAATTTAGTTTTCGTTTAGAAACTTTTCCGTTCAATGATTTGCTGCGCAAAATTTTGGGATTCTCATATAATTAATTAAATTATATTAATTTAGACACAAAAACGTTGCCTTAACTTGTACAAATTGTGCGACATAGATCTGCGGAATGAACCGATTTAATAAGCGCGAATTTAGATAATTAATTAAACGCGACGTTCGGAAATCGCAATGTAATTAAGTCACTTCGTTCGTGTTCATATGGACTATTTAATTAAATATGGCGAAAACAGATGTCGCTGAACCGAAGGCTTTATTAAAATTTCAACGATAGTTTGTATGTAAGCGGCTGGCATGCAAAAGATTCTTTTCGAGCAAGAGAGAACATATTAATTTTTGTTACTGAATAGCTTTCTTTACAAAATTGGAAAATATTAAGTTAAGGGCATCTCAATTGTTAATAAAACTATTCAACTTTTCTAATTCACTTCTTCTTTTCCAGGAAAATCGTTAAAAAACGTTATAACAATATAAGCGAACATTTTTCATTATAAAAATTCTATTCATTTCAATCGATTAATTAATAAAAGCAAAGAAATATTTTATACACATTTTTTATTTAAATATCAAATGAAAAAAAAGTAATAATTGTTATTGTCCATTAATAAATAATCAAAAACTGATATTTATAATTTAGCAACATAAAACTGAGAAAAATATGAAATAATTAAATTACCAAAAACAATTTATTTGTTAGTACGATCGTAGCAATCTAACTGCATTTTAAAGCATATTTTTTAGTTATATCTGATAAATAATATTTGAATCAATTGCAATTTTTGGCCATACGAATCGAAGTTGTTTATTTCCATTTTCATATTGTATTGATTCAATCATCGTAATTGACCAACTGATAAAACATAGGTATTCCGCTTTCATAATATCAAAATTATATATCAAACATTTTTTCTGTCCACAAAAACTCGGTTTAAAAAGCTAACATTTTTTTGAAAAATCTTATGAAAATGCAAATTTTTCATATTTTAATCCAGTTTTCCAATATTTTTTTTCTGTCAAACATTTGCTTGAACTAAAATTCAAAGTAAATATAACTCGAATGAGAAAGCTCAAAAAAAGTGAAGGTAATTTTGGTCGGATGTGCAGAGAGTCAGTGCTTTTTTTATTTGAAGCCACAAGCTTCACGTGCAACTATAGTCAATTTTGCATGCGTACTCATAACCCATCAAACTGCGCATCGCAATAAAAAATAAACAATAAACAAGAAAATGGGGAGAAAAGAAGAAAGAAAAAGTAAAATGCACCTTTTTCATTTTCATAGCGGATTGATTATCGACACACGAGCGTAACCGAATAACGCATACAATTTCTTTTGCTGACATTATCGACAAAATTCGTTACAGGATGTTATTTCTCCCATCGTGTGTCTCTTTTTTTCTCTCCATCCAGTACAAAGTATGAAGACTTATAAAGCATAAAATTCAGTGTTGAGAGGGAAAAAATACGGGGAAACCCTGCAATTTAATTGAGGAAGCTGATGGACAGAGTAGGGGCGAGCTAGAGGTAAGTGGGAACGTGAAGGTGGGGGGGGGGGAGCATGATATGCGTGAGGGCATCGCAGACTTCGTCTGACAACAACCCTTCAATCCAAATTCAATTATTTTACGACATCAGCCGCCACTCGAAAATACTTTAGTTTAGCGGTGGTAACGCCATCTAGACGTTTCTGGCACGCGAATGTCGTTTAATTGCAATTAAACGAGTGAAAGGAACGGACAGGTTGACGAAACTGAAGATGTGTTAATGAAGTTGGTTATTATGTAGATTACATGGCAATTTAAGATTCCAAAATAAAAGATACTGCAAATTAAA
Organism: Gryon sp. ZL-2020; assembly: GCA_022817425.1. Taxonomy (NCBI): domain Eukaryota; kingdom Metazoa; phylum Arthropoda; class Insecta; order Hymenoptera; family Scelionidae; genus Gryon; species Gryon sp. ZL-2020. The sequence continues at coordinate 16,787 of JABFPJ010000537.1, read as the reverse complement.
AATTTATTTTGAGGTGACGAAACGAAAATTGAAGGTAACTTTGATCTTAAGTCAAATGCGTATTACTTATTAAAATAGTTACTTGGGATAATATTTTCGTTCAAATAAAATAATGTAATAAACATAATAGCAATGAAATGTATTTTTCGCTTACGAAATGCCTTTAATTATATTTTATAACATGCAAAAAATTGCATTTAATTAAGTAGAAATGATTAAACGAATGTCGAAATGAGAAATGTAATAACAAAACATGTAATATACTAATTACATTTACAAAAATAAATGAAAAATTTTCGACGAAACATTTTCCGTTTTTATGAAAGTTCTGTTTATATATAATCCATTGAAATTCGTTTGTGTAATTTTCATTTGAAAATTCGGTTCCAATTCGATTTTTTTTAATCATTTAATTAAAAAAATATGTTTGGCTAATGTTTATTAGATAGCGAAAAAAAAAGATAGCTTAAAAAAGAAAGACAAACTTCAAAGAATTTGAAAAATGCCTATTTTTACATTTTAATTTTACCTTAATAAATGTTATATATTGTAGAAAATATTATTAAGAATAATTCCGTCAGTTGTATTTTGATAAAAGATATTCAAATATGTAATGATCGAACGATTTGTGGAATATATAGAAATATATTTATTTTTTGATAAGTTGTATTAAATTTAAATTATAATAAATATAATAAATCAAGTTTTCTTGTAAGTTTTAAAATGTATATTCATTTTTGTCTAATATTTATTAATTTTTTCTGAAAATGAATTTTATGTTATTAAGAAATGTATTCCATATTAATAATTAAAATTGTTTAAACAAATTTCTTAGTATTATTTTGTTGTGTTCATGACTCATATATTAAATCACATCAAAAGTAAAATTAAACCCTTTTATGAAATCGTATTAAAATTGTCAACTTTTTAAATACTTCAGATCTGTATTCAGATTCCTGTTCATGATGTCAACGTGATTTATTATCCTTTTAATCACTTCAACACACATTGAGACATATATTTTACTTCATGACACTTTCACTCATTCAAATTTACACTTAAAAGAAACTAAAATTCACTGTTTAGATATATTTTTTTATCACTACGATCGCAATGGTTGCGATAATATATTCGATGATAAGTACTTTACTTATTCACAACAAAGACCAGGTTAAAATACGCCTGGCTTGCACATAATTTTTTCCCCTCTGTTGTTTTTACATAACTTTTTAAATTCAAAGATCATGGAAATTGTAAAGTTTTTTCATATCTGCTTATAAGTTTTACAACGTCTATAAATTTACTTAAACATTACAATGTTATTTTTAATATAAGAATATTTTTCTCATATATAATAATAAAAATAACGTTTAATATATTTCACAATTAAATAATGTTTCTAAAATATGTCATATTATTTTATAGAATTTATAGAATCAAATAATTAATTAAATTAAAATAAGTAAAAATAAAAATAAATTAAATTTGTTGATATACAAGTAATCTTATTTTATATTTTTAATAAAAATTCTAAAATATTGCAAACGAAAAGTACTGGGATTGTAAATTAGTTTAGTGAAAATTGCGGATAACATCTGTCTTTCATAAGAAGTAATATTTTACGTTCAGTCTCTCTAAATATCAAGTATAGTCAAACATCACGTTGGAGTGACGTAGAACATAAAAGATTGCGCTTTACATTTTATTCGATAAAAAAGCTTCATGAGCTTTCAAGCTGTAAGTATTCTATCTACTTTTCAAACGTTATACATTTTTATTCGCAGCAATAAACAGTAAACGAAATCATAATCTTATGATCAAAAAAGTCATCTAATTATGATAGTTTTCGTTCAAGTTTAATTTATAAAAGAAAATGTTGTAAAAGCGATTAAAAGTTTACGTGATGTACATTAAAGTAAACATTTGTAATAATATATGACTGTAAATTTTGTTCCAACGAAAAGAATTGGATTAAAAAGATCAATGTCTACTTCTGAAATTGCATTTCCAGCTATTTTTTTCATGTCCTTTCTCTTTCAACAAAAAGCCTTTGAATCTAATAATGGATAAGATCTACTTTTTATATCCATAAACTGTATTAAAAAACATATTAATTTGTCGTATTTTACATAAATGAAACAAATGGTAAAAACCTTTTTTAATGAAAAAAATTCATTTTAATAATTTTTTGTCATTACAAAGCTGCATGTAATTACGAAGTATGACTTCGTTATTCTCTCAATTAAGTCGAAACGTATAAGACAATAGAAAATGTGTCCCCTTAAACAAATTACAAACGGCGCTGACACTCGACGAAAAGTCGCGCAAAGCCTTTGACTGTTCGCTGGTCGTCGAATTCAAGTGAGACTTTCGAGTGCTCTGACAAACGCATCAGTCACGAGTGAAACCACCGTAAATGATTGAACTCGACGGCAAATTATGCCGTATCTTAAAACAATAACGCACACATTTTCTGACTCGCTCGGCAAAATGATGTCCGCTTGCAGGTAGTTAGATTCGTCGTTCCCTCTACAACGCATCGCGACGCTTAATTACGCTCCTTTGATACACTTACGAATTTCGAGCAAGCTTAATCTTTCCAATGAGCCTTGCTTCTTGTGATCGTCGTTTAATTAATTAAACTTTGGTTATAGTCAACCTCATAAATGATACATTTTATCAAATTTGAATTAATTTACACACGTAAAAAAGTTTAGTTGAAATAAATAAAAGAATTAGAAAAAAGAAAATAATTCTCTTAGTGTGAACTAAATAAAATAAAGACAATTTTTCTTTTAGATGTAAAGCCTTTAATATTTATATATATGTATATATAATATTTAAAGTGATCTTAATTTAGAAAATTGTCGGGTGTTGTAATAATGACAAATTGCAAGTGATAGAATAAAAGATGATTATATGGACCAAGTGTACGGAAATTGTTGATTTTGGCACAGAGTGAGGGGCGATCATGCTCATCTCCCGCTCAATCTAAGAATACTTAGGCAGAAGTGACAGCAGACGCGAGCCATATGACTGACTGACTGCCATGTTGCTTCCGCGACGCATACTAGCGAGTCAACGAACCGTCGAATTAGCACACACAAGCAGGCGGTAAATCGATTCGCTAGTCAAATGCTCCAAGTCTCGAAAGGTTGACCAAGTGAAAGTTGTTTCTGTTAATCGATTGCGGACTGTACAATGTTTTTTTATGTGAAAAGTGTTCCGGAAAACAAATAAGCTGAAATATTATATTTAACATAAAAAAATAATTGCAAAAATATAAAGTTTTGATTTCAGTGAAGAATTTAAATTGTAATTTAATAATGTTTCCACGTATACAATTGAATAAATTTCTTTTATATTATTTGACTTTAATAGTGCTTTTAGAAACCAAAACACCGAACAGCAAATGTGCGAGCAAGTTCTTTCATTCTATAGATGAACATCTCATAATGAATTCTTCAGCACTTCGCAACATTAAAAAACAATTTTCTTTTTGCAGTTTCTTTCCCTGTACTTTTCTGTTCTTTTTAGCTTTTTTCGGTATGATTGCGAATTAAGCCGCCAGTGACATTCATTTACGTCAACAACTGCCTTAATTAAATTTGCCTGAAGAAGTTTCGAAACGATAATTAACAAAAGTGTGTACCGAATTCAATTTTTTTTTTTTTTTTGCAGCGATTCAAATCTTTGTGTTATTCACCAACATGAGTAACGCAATTTCGCTATTGAATCAAATTTGTTTGATTACGTCGAGCACTTTTGTAAAATGGATTCACAATTCGGGTTCAATGACATGATTATGAGTAAAACGAGTTATTACAAAGTATTCGCAAATTGGTTGATTTTGAACAATTATATTATGTTTGATTATCATACATCAACACATTTTTTTAAATTTTGAAAAGTTCAAAACCATAATGAAGTAGTAATTATGCGGACATTTATATTATGATGATAAACGATGAATTCAACATTTTAATCTATACAATTTTTAACTTTAACAATAGATTAAGTTTAGTTGCATTTATAGATAACATTATTTTTAGTTGAAAAGGCTTAATTTTAATACACACAGTGTTTATTCAAACAGGGACATACAGAGTTAAACGATAATTATACATCGTTTTTTTTAATGATGTAATTTATATATTACTTTAGATAAATAATTACATCATTTCTATCTTGTTGATCTTATGACACAAGAAATAAAAAAAATCTGTAAACGCCTGTCTCGAATGATGACAGTATTAACTAACAAACTGGCGATTTAGTCGCGCGAACTCAACTTGCTATCTTTTTTGTTCGTTACTTTGACCGAGTCTCACTGCTTTGCAAAGATAGGTCACGCGTTGTACCTCGTCACCAACTTGGAATTAAGGTCTATTCAAAAGAAACAGAGCTCTTGATTTACGGTACATTCAACGAGACATCTTCTACGACTATTAATTATAACGGTAGCGCCCATTTCCTCACAGATAGCCTATCGTTTCATTAAAAAGCCTTGCGTTTATCAATATTTGCAGCAGATAAATATATCGCGCTCGACCATCGTGTTTGTTTGATTACGCACGAAAACCTTTACAGAAAATAGTTGGTACATGAAATAACCCCGGTATATTTGTAAGTTAAAAACACTTACAATTTGTATAAAATGTTTACAGTTATTATATAATAGAATACTTTTTAATAATATATTAATATATATCTAAATAGTATTCTCTTCAAATTTGAATAAGTGAAATTCACTTATTCTACTTTATAAGAAGTTTACTTACTTTTTACGTAGACTTATAACGTAGAATATGTGAATATTCAGTTATTGCAAGTGAATTTTCACATATTCAAATTTACAGAGTTATAATGTATAAATGCTTTGCATTTTATTTAGTTTCAGTATTTCATGTTTCAATAAATGTTAAATTCAAAATCACAGATTTACGCACAAAATATTTAGCAGAAATTGTGTGCAAGAGTTTGATTTTGCGAGTGATTAGATCCGACGAGTTGATTATAATAATTAACACAAGGCTGGCTGGAAAATCAATTAATGTAATTAATCAAGTTTAAAAAATGTTAGTAATAATTTCACATAGCAGATCCGTTAATTTGTGTAAACCTATAGTTATTATAATTATAATCTAATATTATCATATACATGTTCATCACAAACACAATATATTCAAAATAATAATGAAAAAAGATAAACTAAAAATTACAAAAATAGTAGAAAACATTTACATAAACGAAATTATTTTAAAGATTAAGTATAACATTGTGCCTGAATATACGCAATTCAAAATTATTCGATTAAACTTTCTTTCTTTGTATAAATCCTCTTGTATATTTTAAATGTATATACAGAAAACCACCCTTTCAACGTTCTCTTATTAATTCATTCAACGTCAATCTTCAGTTTCAGCTTGATTACTCAATTTTTAATCTCAACAGCATAAATGAAATATGCACAGTATCATTTCAATCACTCTGGCGAAACACCGTAATCCGCAGCATGTTCGTCAAAGCAAAGAACCCAATGAGAAAAGGATAAAACATACCATTATGGTAATTAATGGTTGTATTTTTCATAACTTATTAAGATTGTTGTTATCAAAATATGTGCCAAATTAAACAAATGATAAAAATTTACTTTTTAAATGTTTCAAAAAAAAATTTAATATTCAATGGTACATTTTACATAATTTAAAATAATATCGAATTGAATGAAAGACAAATATTATATAACATTCATTGTAAAATTACTCGCATTCTTTTTGTTTATACATTTTTCATATGCATTTCTCATTCGTCGTCATATTAAACTGCGTATGAAATCAGTAAAAAGAAGCCACCATAAATTCAATATGCCAAAAATTTTGCAATATTGACGTTGCGAAGATAGAAGTCTACTTTAATATCCACGTTGGATCAAATGTTTCCAGTGAACTGTGCAAAACGAGCGAGACGCAGTGATACAGCTCCCCGCATCGGCGGCCAACGAGATTACACGTACATGTTACGTGCGTTCGCCCGCGGGCACTCATGGCGGGCGACGTTTCCGCAACAGCCACCAGCCTTTCCGTCGTGCGCAACGAGAGCTCTTTCCACGCATCTTGTCGCAATCATGTACCTCGCTAAAGACCTCCTTTTGCGCCCTCTCCCTCGTCATTACCAACGTCAAATCCGATTCCCTTTTACCCTCGCGCTTTCTCTCACAGGAAAGTCAATTCGCTAGAACCTGTATCAAAGTATGTTTTCACAAACGATGTCTATTGTTTCTGCATCTTTTTGATGTGATTTAAAAAATATATAATTAGAGAGTATGATGTATTTAATAATTACAACCATAATTATAATAAGGATTAGAATGATAATAATATAAGGAAATATTTTGGGTACATTAAACAAAATTAACTATTAATTGTACTCTTTCTTTTTTACCTTGTTAAGTATTGTATATTTTTATTTAAAGTTTAATTATTAATTATAGTAATTATTTTTTTTTCTTTTTTTCGAATTCATTTTTCTTCGTAAACAAATAATAGAATTATAACTGTTGAAAATGAGAATAAATGATGAGCTGCATATCTTGGAGAAAAGCCTAATGATTTACGAATTGTAGAGCTATGATTCGCGTACAAATCGGAGGCGTATTTCTGCATTTATCCGAACACTCGTGCACTTGGATATTGTTCTCGTTATTTTGCAAGATTAGCAAATCTTTCCCGGATAAGAGCTTTTTCTTCGCCGATGAAAATCTATTCTGTAAAAGAAAAGACGTTCGTTCGCCTACGAATAATTACATGAATTTGAAACAGCTGTTCGAAAGGAAGCAATTTTCTTTTTCTTTACCGGATTTTGAAGAGATAATGGATTTTAGTTTAACTATTAAGTTATCTGAGAAAAAGAATGAAAAAAAAGAAACAATTCGATTATGAATAAATTGTTAGAAACGTTTTTCGGAAATTGAATGCAATTGTCAGAAATTTAGTTCAATGTGCATAAAATGTTATATTAATTAAAATTATAACAAAAATAGAATCAAATTTATTCCTCTATGAATAAATTTGATTTGATTTTATCTTAAATGAATTTCAATCTAAATAGAATAGTCAGCTAAAAAATTATTCAACCTTCTGAAAAATAAACACTCTATAATCGGAACAAATACTGCAAAATTAAAAAAATATGCATTGTCTACAAAAATATGTCTACATTTCTACTTATTGGAGATTTATTCCTTTTTTTTTGTTAATCATGTTGAATTACGTAGTATATTATTTCGAATCAAAAATCCTTCGAATTAATGAATCATTCGCACGTACGTGCGAAAATATTCAAAACCCTTTTCTCCGCCAAATGCGGCATAAGCGTATTCATATTCACATACATTCAAGTGTGATTTTGCGAAATTTGCACCCTCGTATAATAATCCTGGAAAAATCGCATATCCAACATAAATTTACATTCCGCGCACAAACGTAGAACACGTGTTGCAATTATCGGACAAACATTGTGATATTTTTCCGCAGACGTTATTTATCGTTGAGGTCGAAAACGATCGTGCAGACCCCTTAAAACAACAAACGTACTGTCGGTCGTGTGCCGCAAAATGCCTTATTCGAATCAACCCATAGTAACCCCATGACAGACACGCTTCATAATTCCGTAATAATTGTTCTATCTGAATCGGAATTCGTTTATACACGCATATCTCATTCACAGTAATTTGATATCATTTTCATATAATATCCCATGCAAATTACTGCTTGTTATTTGTTTATGCTAAAGTATGAATTATCAAAAGGAAAATGTTATACAAATGCAAAATAAATATGTTTTTGTATAAAAACAATAGTAACTGTAATGTTATTCTTTCTTATAAAACCAAAATAGCAGATATTTGCAGAATTTTAGTTTTTTTAATGACATTAAACAAGTAAAATAAATTATTGAAATGAAAAGATGAGCATATAATTGTATGTATAATAATATGTATTCTCTGTTTCAACTGATGGATTTTTTTAAGTATTTGCCCTCAATCTTTCTGAATGATCAATGAATTATTCATTAATCGATCATTTCCGATCGGACAACTTTATATTCCACGCTACAAAGCTAATTACGAATTTTGCCTTCAACCCTTTCAACGCCACCTTATAATAGCGATACAAGTTGTATTTTCACGGACGATCGAGCAGACCAATTTCCGAGCGACTGAAACGAAACGTTCCGCAGTCTCGCGAATATGCAAATCTCGACAGTAATAAATTATCGCACGCGACAGGGGGATTCCCCCATTCGATCTGACGTTTAAGCCGATGATACAAACGAATGTTTGTATCGGCGTGGTCGGAGTACTACCAATCGAACTTAATCCGCAACCGATTTTGCTTTTGTCGGATCACTGATTTGTGTCTTTGCGCGGGACTTACACTGGCTCTTCCACAAAATCGATTTGTTCAAGTTATTGTGATTTAATTGTGACGCTCTACATAAATTTTGAAAAATATGTATGTATTTGTTCAAAAAATATATTAAATAAAAAATATTTTGCTTCAGAATTTTTAAGCAAAAATTTATTCTTCTGTTTAAGTATTAAAAACTTTTTCATTAAAACTTATACCGAATGATTCATTAAACATCAAAAAATTAAGTAAACATCTTTTTTTCTTATTTAAACAGGGAGATTCATTTTTTATAATAGGTAACTATAAACTTACGTACTTTTAAACGAATGTTTGGTGTAAAGAAAACGTACTTTATCATCAAAAGAAATCCGTTTGTACAAATATCAGACGGAATATCTATGTATGGTAAAACGATTTTGCGTATGTTAATGACGTTGCTTTAAGAGTATTTTTACAGAAATAAGATTTTGCACTTTTACAAAACATTTTACTTTGAAGTGGAAATATATAAAAGTAAAAATATAATTTTATTTAAATGGAATTCTTCAACAATATTTAAATTTGCATTACAATCTAATGTTCATCATGAAATGATCATATGTAGAAACTTATACATAAGAAAACCCACGAATGCGTAAATTAAACTGATCAAATATTCCAAAACGTTACAACGTTTTCCCTCAAAGATATTTGCCTTCTATCATGATTTGAATATTTCGCTTCAAAGAATCACAGTCTTGTCAAACGAAAATGTTTTTTGATTCAATACAGAAAGGAAATAATGAAAAGGAAATGCTATCATAAAAACTAATGTTTTTTCATTTCACAATGAGAATTTCATTAGAAACGATGAAAAGTTGTCTAACAGCGGAATGTTTAATCAAAATTTAATAATTGAAATTGTAAACGTAATTCAAATTTTTTAATTAAGAATGTTTCGATACATAAATTAAAGAATCATTCCACGAAATCCTACTTCGTTTTGATTTTACTTCCTTGCGAATATTTACACCTTATATACATTATGTACCTGACAAGTTCGTCGAAATTGCGGAGTACTTTGAAACGAACAACGTCCGAGGGAGGCCCGCTTAAAGAAGGCGTCGTGCTGTGCATCTCAGATATACGCCAGCACTATGCAATATGTGCGATACCGTAATGCAAAATGGATCAAGGACGAATAATATGTCCGAAGGTTGGCATAACAGATTTACTGTTGTGGTCGGGAGAGATCATCCTAGATTGCGTATACTTTTTTCCGTAAGTTGAAAAAAACAAGCTGACACCGAAACGATGCTTAGAGAGTTAGATATTGATACAAAAATTAAAAAGTCGGAAAGTACTGCGAGAAGAAGAACAGAAGAAAGAATTAGTATCGAATATTATACTTTTTTTCCTAAAGTAGATAAAATTTCAGAATATTTTCATTTGACATTTGGTTAGAACATTTAATTTTAGAATAATTTTACAAAATTGTAGAAAAATGGAAATCAAATAGTTGAAAAAATAATTAGTGGAAAATATGAAGTGAAAAAATTAGAAATAAAAAAAGTTGAGTGAAAAAAATGTCTACCTACCTTTACACTGGCAACAAGATATTTAATCGCAATATTTTATCTTTCATATGCAATCTGCTCTTTTACGACGTAAAGATATAATTTAAATTAAACTTAATTAAGTTTTGTTAATTTTCATTGCATTTAATTTTGAGAGCTTGAAAATGAGTTGTCCTTTTCTTTCGTTCTTTTTTGTCTTCATAAGTCAAACATATTCGATATTACCATTCGTAATGGAACGCAAAATAAAATAAAGATATAAAACAAGCAATGACAAAAATATAAGAAAAAACACGAAGCTGTAAAAAAACTCATATATTCTGGCATTTAGTTTTTGTTCGTATTCGCAGAACAGCATGAATACAATTTATATACAATTATGCCAGAAAATAAAGTCTTGTCGAGAAATACAGCGCCGGCTCCCCATGGAGAAATTTTCTTCTGCGAATACTATGTTACCTTCATCTTCATAACAATATCACAGGTTCTCCATAAAACATCAGTTTCAATAGTTTTCCTTCAGTTTGAAAATTGCCGAAATTTGTTTGCGACTTACCTGGAACAAAAATAAAAGTAGGTGTAAATGAAATGTATATTTATTAAGGGTATAAACAACTTAAACTAAATAAAATTGTGTTGCGTTTATAGAAAAACAAAATATAGGTTATTGCGATTATTTGTTTCAATAAATAACAGTAAACGTCATATTTTTATACACATAATATTTACTATTATATTATATATATAACAGGCATTTGAAATAATATTTCCCTTTTTTTCTTCAAATATTTTTTCACAGAAAATGAAATTTTACGTTTATAATGAATATCAAACTAGATTTATTCATTTTTCTTAAATATTTGTTAAGTGTTTCGCTGTATTATGTTTATATATCTATGTATAGTGACGTGAGAACCTTTTTCAATAATCAAATGAGCATCGGCAATTCGCGCAAGTAAACGTGAGCATACACTTTACGTACTACATTGTCAAGACAGCATAAAGCAGACACCCGCGTAATTTCAAAGTTAACGAGTTCGCTCAAGGTATTAGAAATAAAGTAATTTTTAAGATGGTTCGACGCATGTGCCATAAATTCGGTCAGGATATTGTAAAAGGAAACGACGAGAATTTATATTCTTTTCACGCACAAAACGCTACATAAATTTTACTGTCGACTGACAGTTTTAAGTGAACTGATGTAAGAAGCGATAATGAAATTACGAAGCCAAGAGTGAGGACAAATTGAGAATTAGTCGAGAATGGAGAATAGAGTGGAGATGAAATGGGCCATAGAATAATGCAAATAGTCAATAAGCACGTTATGACTTAACAACGCTTGACGTTTATATGTTGCTGAAATTTGACAACTATTACCAATCGATCGTGTGTGAATGCAATGCGAGCATAACTGCGGTCAGCGTTAACCGTAACGAACATACCAACGTACGAAACTAAAATAACTTTGGTCACGTTTGACCTATCCCCTCTCTTTTGTGTCCCTTTCACCATTCTGGCCTCGACTTTGACTTTCCTTTTTGCTGATTTCCGCGACGAAGTTCGCGCGCGAGTCGCGATTAATAACATTTCATGAATTTCACTGCTTTTCAAGAATTTGTAATAAGTGCTTTGGAGTGGTTTCCATGAGGGTTGTGTTGCTTTAACACATAAAACAGATTTAAACACTTTTGAGCTTGGTTGCTTATTGTTTCATTTTTAGAAATGAATAACAAAGGCCAAAGTTTATATAACGCATTGTTAAAAAAATCATGAATCGTAATACACAAAACTACATAATAAATAAAGTTTTACTAGACAGGCAAAGAAAATATTATATATTATTTCATTCCCAAAAACAGAAAATAATAATTTTCTGCATTCGTACTCAAAAGTCAACTTTTCTATGCTCGGGCTGTTATTCTCGGGGCAGAAAAGTGGACTTTTGTACACTAGTGCACAAATTGCTTGTGTTTTCTTTATTTTACAAATTTTTACAAAAAAACATAAACATTTTTGAATATTTAAATAAAAACATATATCTTCTATTATTTGGTCCGACACTATAAAATATCGAAAAGACGAAATTATTTACAACCAAGTGAACTGAAAACAGATACATCAAGAACGAAGCTGACAGAAGCATCGGAGGTACGGTTTAACGAATTTATGGCGGACACGATCTGCAAGGCGAATGATCACAAATAGATTTAATGCCGATTCTCATGGAGTTATTGGTCCGCGGCCAAGTTCGTTCTAATCCAGTTCCTGCGAAAACGAAGCTAACGGAAGTTCGTGTAAGAAGACGAGGGGTGATACGCTTGACCTGGCGGGTTAATGACAGCCCACCCTTCAGCTCGGCTGTGTTCTTCTTCTAGCACTCGTCTTCTCGCCATAAGTGTTCAGTCTTGCCATCCACCAATCGTAGGCCTTGAATGAAAAAAATGCCCTACAACAAGTGAAAATGTTCGTCCCCTTTGACACGACCCTACGGAAATCAAATGATCCCACGCGATTTCGGCGCCTTCGGCCGGCAATTGATGGCACGAATTAGGACCAATATCGGCCAAGACGTTCCGACGCTTACAAACGATCGTAGGATCAATCGACAAATTTCTTTATCGCGGTTTTCGACTATCGATATTTTATTCTAAAATGGACTTTCGGGAAAATCAGCAGACGCTCATTTGTCCATGAAATCGTGTTTTGCATGCCACGTGATCAAAGTTATTTTTCATCATTTTTCATAGCAAGATATATCTCGGATGTGTGAAGCTCAGCAATTTAAAATGTAATGGGAGAATTGTCGGAATTAAGGGAAGATGCCATTTTTTTCGAGTGAAGAAATACTGGTTTTTCGTTTTTTATTTTTCTTTGGCTTGGAATAAAGATATTGCATCAATTCTTTGTACAGGATACTTTATTTATTATGTCAAAATAGGCACCATTTTTATATTGAAATGAAAAATAAAACACTCCATGAAATTGTTACAAAATAATATATAAACTATGCCGATTCTGTGTTTTCTACATTTATAATATAGGTACTCAATATTTTAACAAAAGGATACACATTTTGTTTCAATAAATTATAATTATTTAATGATAAACAATGTTTTACAAAAAAAAAAAAAATAGAAAAAATGATAAGAACTCCGATTATTTAGTATATATAATCCAGTAATAAAACAGAAACATGTAGATAATGCAGGTTTTGCAAAATGTTGCATTTTTTAATGTTTATTATTGACACACATACCAACCTAAATGTACTTATGTTTAAAATGTTAAACATTTACATAACTTTAGAAATGTGTGAGAAGATAACGTTTGTAAGAGAACAACGAACGTAGCGACATAGCAGAGCAACTTCATTATATTCAACTATTTAAACGTATGTTATGATTGCCGTGCCAAAAAGAGGTTTTAAAATATTTATGATCTTACCATTACAATGTAAAAATGCATTTAATGCATTTAAAGGACGAAAAAACTCATTTTTCAGGAAACAATGTTCAATCACAGAGATTGAACATGACTTATAGAATTTCAATAAAATTATTATTAATTTAGTCTGTTATGTCAAAACATCTGACAAAGTTTACAAATTCATAATTATTAATATATTTATTTATTTGTCATAAAAAATTAAGTAAAATGTAATCATTCATGTATTCAATCAATTCATTTCCATTTATGTTCAATATTATGACTTCAAATATAAAATAAATCAATTCAAATTAAATAATTTATACATTTTATATCCAATTCTGCGTTCTACTCGCTTTGCATATACTAGAATCTGAAGTATAAAATCATTTGATAGCCATTACCGTAAAATTCAACAAGCCTTCCAATTCGCGTAGGAAAAGTGTTCAACACATTTTGGCGATCCGATTAGGAGCGTTCATTTTGTGCGTCGACTGGGCTATTAATCGCGTTAATCAAATGATTTCAAAAATGAATTGACAGTCCGTTTGGCATATGCCCGCGTTAATACTTATTATGATTGCATGTAAAACAAGTTGCGCCAAAATATAGCGGATTATTGAATCAACGAAGGAAATTAACTCCGTTGAGTTTAATGGTGTACGAAATTGTTTCCGACAATATATGGGAAAATATATTATTTAGACTGAAGAACAAAACATATTTAAAACAAATTACTGTTTGCGGGGAATGCGTAGGTAATGTTTAAAAATATCGTTTAGTATGATAGCAGAACGGGACAGGTGGTGACAACAATGACGTCTTACGGTCTGAATCGTTAAAAAGATTGAAATCGTGTACCATTACTTAAACTCAAGTCCAGAAGACTGATGGAAATTCAATAGCATGGTAACGCTTTGTGCCACTTACGGTAACCGTGAAACATTGATTTTTCTCAATTGTCACGACACTGTAATACTGTTTCCGTCCAACTTTATTCGGTCGTTGTTAATCTCAATGAAATATTAAACGCTTTTTTCATATCAACGTGACACTGCAATTGCCTTATCGTGACAAATGGTGCAATTTTTTTGTCTCCTCTTTTTTCCCCGTAAAACTTATTACACCGCGCATTTAACTACAAATATCATCGCGACAAAAACACAGTACAAAAGAAAGCAAATAGACTTTCGCAATTGAGCACATTTTGCTTTATCTGCAAATTATTCAGTCATGTAAAAATGGGTGATACCCTGTTTCGAGCTTTCCTAATGCACTCACAATTACGGTCTTTTTTTTTCTGTCGCAGTTATTTCTTCGAGATATGCAATTATCGAAAATGGTTTTTAGAATGAGATTATACAAAATCGCATTACTTTATTGCTACCGTTTATCGTTACTTGTCTTTTCGTGTTGGCTTTTATAAATTACATATTATCTTCTATATATATCATTTTCAATTTAAGACATAATATCCTACTTAATATTTGTTCGATCTATCATCACTTTTCACGTTACGATGATACTTGTCACAAGTTTCATTTCAGCTATTTTTTTCAGATGAATAGAAAAAAGAAAGTATTGCGTTTGCATTTTTTTTCATTGTTATTTCTTGAAAAGATGCCAGAGATTCAAGAGAAAAATAAATCAGGAAATAGTGTTGCGAGATCTTAGTATAAAAACAATGTAAAGAATTAACGACTTTTTTACCATTTCCTTACAATACATATTTGTTTTTCTGACACATTAATTAAAATAGAACAAATTTACATTTTAGCTGAATTGTTTGAAAGAAATACGAGAATCAATTAAAAAATGTATCCACTTTTTATATCAACATTGCAAGAAAATGCTGCAGACTAATCTAGAATTTGATTAAATCAAATGAAATAATTTAAGAACATTTAATTTATACATCCTGCATTTAATCTACACATCCTGCGTGTAAAGCGAAATTTAACACAAAACCATGATTAAATGTGATCGCAATCGAACTTTTTCTATCCGTAGCAATTCGTATATAGATTCATAAAACTATATTCATGGAAATAATGTTCATCATGTAAAAGCGCGATGCAATTTTGCAAAGAGCTCGTATTGGCGAAATTGAAATCGAACAAATGGCCTTGAAAATATAACGCGTAGGGAAAGGTCCCACGTGCGTGAGTCTCGCACAATAGCGAAGCGTGAACGGGAAATGCAATAAATTTACGAGAACCATTTACAATGCAGTGCTTTGAATTTTCGATTTCTTGGCACTCGATGTTCGCGCGGCGTTATCGGTCGACGATTTGAGGTTGGCGCTAGTGTGTTAGAAGCTCAAGAGGTTTCTTTGTCCGAGCAGGTGCTCACGGCAGGTTGTTGGCACAAGCCCAAAACAGGTTTAACCGCAAAACTCCCAACATTAGGGAAATAGAGAGAGAATTTCCTATTTTCCACATTTATTTTTTGTTCCGGATTCCCTTCGGTTTCGAGCATGGAAAGCCGTTTAACACGATCAATATAACAGGTTTTTCAGTGAGTTAATACGATATCAGTTGCCTCTTCCTAAGCAGTATGCTTAGTCAGATTTGGAGAAATATAGTCGACAAAAAGCAGTTTTCCGGATATTAAATCCGATATGAATATAATAGGAAATACGATTTTTTGAATTATATTAAATGAATGTCATATTCATTAAATTTGAGGGAAAAGCAAATATTTTCTTTGCTGAAATAGTTCAAGCCTGCGATAAAGAATTTCGCAGTTATACATTTAAATTACGAAGACACATTTATGAGAAATTTTACGAACACATAGGTTTCTGGGGTATATAAATATCGGTTAAAAGATACGTATCCGGGTTTGCAGTGAGAAAACGTCTGCATTAAGCAGATTGCGTTTTAATAGATCGCAGTAGTTTACTTTTATTAGATTACGATTCAATAGACTATGTGATGACGTAGATATCACATTTTAAATTCATAATTTCATATCTTAGAAATTTAATTCCTTTATGAATGAATGAGTAATAATTATCATACGGTTTAAATAAAATATATGTATTATTATTATGCTAATTCTTCTATCATTTATTTTTGTTTTATTAAGAATCGTACATTTTAATTTTAAAATACTTGAAATATTTATTACATCCCTTATGAATGAAATAATAAAATATAATTTTACACTAAGAAAACTCATAGAGTAAAATTTATTAGCATTCTAATAAAACTGGGATACTCGTTCTCACATTTTAAATAATATAATTTATTTTATCTTTTACATTAACATCTATACTAAATTTATGATTTTGCCTAATAAATTTAGTATAGATGTTAATGAAAAAGATAAAATAAATTATATTATTTAAAATGTGAGCAAGAGTATCCCAGTTTTATTAGAATGCTAA
>JABFPJ010000536.1:0-38664 GCA_022817425.1 Gryon sp. ZL-2020 | reverse complement strand
ATTTAAAAAAAAAAAACAAACAAAAAAAAAAAAAAAAAAAGACGAAAAACAATAGAAAAGCAAATTTTGCATGTAACTATGTTTAATATATATACAACATACTTTAATTCTAATTTCCTACAAAAAATCAACTTGTATTATAAAACTTTATAAAAGTATATACAACATTTAAAATTACAGGAACATTTTAATTTTTGGATCTCATTTTAACTAAAAACGACGAAAACCGAAATGGCGAATAACAGTGAAGTGGACGACGTGGATTCCTGCCAAGAGATGGAACTTCTTCGTGAGAATGATCTGAGTCCCGTACAGACTTACTCAAGTCAAAACACGGGCGACGCGCTGGAAGAATCGTCATGCGAGAGTGACGAAGATCGCGACAAAACTTGCACTTTATGCGCAAACAAGTTGAATCAGCCGCGTGTTTTGTCGTGTTTGCACGTATTTTGTGAGACGTGTTTAGACAAGTTGCTGCTGGACGAGACGAGCGAGACATCGTCATCGCCGTCGCGCAAAACAATCGTCTGTCCAAATTGTCAACAGGAGACACACGTTGGAACGAAGGGCATAGCCTCGCTGCCATGCGATTATGTTCTTACGAATATCCTGGACATGTCGGCAATCGAAAACACCTCGGTCTTGTGCACGTCATGCAAGGCAATGGAGAAGGCAGTTGCACGCTGCTCAGATTGCGCCAACTTCTTGTGTCCCAATTGTAACACCGCGCATCAGTACATGAGGTGTTTTGAGAGTCACAAGGTCGTCACCTTTGAGGACCTTAAAAAATCAAACAAAACCATTCCCATTCATAAGCCGATCTTTTGCGAACACCATACTGCTGAAAGCATGAAGTTTTATTGCTACAGTTGTCAGGTTAGTATTCATAATTGTTAACAAAATATTTATGAATAAATTAGAAACAAATGTTGGGAATGTATATTTTAGGAACCCATTTGCAATGAGTGCCTGCTTAAAGAACACAAAGCGCCGGAACATCACTACGAGAGACTGTCGGACGCTGAATTGCATCAAAAGGAAGAATTGGCCAAACTAATGACTGAAAGTAAAGCTAAAATCACAAACTGCGATAAAGTTTCGTCCCAGTTGGATAATGCGTTGAGCGAATTGCAAATTCAGCGCGATCAAGCGAAGGATTTAATCACAGAAACTTTTCAAAGTTACAAGGCAATCTTGGAAAAGTGTCGCGACAACGCACTCGAGCATTTGGAAAAGCTGCACTCAAATCGCGAGCTCGAGATAATGGACACTTTCCACAGGTTGGTTTTATTCCATTTAATGGTTTGCTTATACATTTTTAACGATAGTTTGCATAAGAGAAAGTCACATTTTGAAAGTATATTGATAATTATTCTTTTTATTGTTTTCATTTAGTCATTTATATAGTAATATATTAGATTTTCAATCAAGTTAAAAGCAATTGATTTGTATGTTTTAGCATTGGCAAAACTGTTGAAAAGATTGAAAATGCATGCAATTTCACCAAGAGACTTCTCGATTATGGCGATGCAGTTGAGATCTTAGCTTTATATCGTGTTGTGGGAACTCAGCTGATGAATCTAATCAAAAATACACCAAATCCCAATATAACGTTCTCAATTGAATTTAAAACCGATTACGACCATTTCGAAAAGACTGTACAAGTAAGTATCAATGTATAATTAGAAACTCCATCATCATGATGCATTTAAACAAATACTTCATTTATTGATAGCAATTGCAAATTTAAAAATGGAGTTTTTGATTAATTAAATCATTACAATGGAATTTCGTAATTCATATAATTAATGTAAAAAATATGTTAAATATATAAGTATTATCTAAATAAAATAAAATAAATAAATGAAAATAATGTTAAAATTGCAGAAAGCATTTGGTAAGTTTCACACGGAAAGCACATCTACGACGAAGGTCACGATGGATGTGACAACTAGTCCGCCAAGCGGCACCGTGCACCAGGTGGTGCATACATCGATGGGCTGCCCGAGTTCCATAAGTACGAATTCACCGATATCGCTTCCCACGTCAATGCAATCCTCATTTGAAGGTGAGACTTCGTATATCATCCCATTAACCTCTAGTCAAAGTCCTACTGTCCAAACTATCCCCGCACCACCTCCGCCGCCCGTATCTCTTCCCCCAGGTCCAATTCACTTGACGAGCATCCAGGAATACAATCTCACCCAGCTAGCCAGTCTTGCGGAAAAGGTCGAAATTGTCGGTGATAGCGGAGTCGTTGAACGCACCTCCAATCCCAGCCCGACGCCGTCCTTTACGCTCGCGGAACTTTTGTCCGGTGATCATGCGATAAACAATCTCCAAGCACTCGCCAAACTAGGAAATTCACTTGGAAATCAAGGTTATTATTTATCTTTTTTAGTTTAAGATCAAAATATTTAAATATTTTTATTATTTAATGATAGCTAAAGATAATTTGAAATTTTTCTCGAGAAATGGATGTATAATTTATTTTATATTAAAAAGGTTCTAAGTATAAATATCGATGTTTTCAATGATATAAAGTTATTTTTATTTGCAATTTTATGATATTAATATTCTTTATGTATCGATTAAGTTAGCTTTTAGATAATGTGCTGAAATAATATGAATTTGTACATTTTTTACATTTTAAAAAATTATACTTTGTGATTTTTAATGTATCATTTCTTAATAAATGATATTTAAACAATAAAGTCAAATAAAAAAATATTGCAGACTTAAGCAATGGAAGCAATAATTTGGTACTGGGAAGTGGACCTTCTCCAGTTATCAATGATACTTCCAATTTGGGACCTCTTACAACAAATCCACTATTAAATGGTGGATTTCAATCGATTTCAACTTCTCCATCGCCGATACTGTCACAAGGTCCTGGTCAGTGTTGTATATTTGTATTTTAAAGCATCCACTTTATGTACGTTCAAATTTAGACATTTATTGGTATAAATAAATTGACATCTTTTTTATATTTTTCAGGTGATGATATTATTGGAGATTCAATGCACAACATGCCTGTAGTTGTAGGTAACAAAATTGCAAAAATGAATGGCATGGGAAGTGGAAATTTTATTCACTCACGGCCTGCAAATTCAAAAGCCACAGCAATGTCAATTCGAAGTAAATTTGGTCAACTTGGATCAAACAAAAGTCAGTTTAATTCACCGCACGGATTTTGTCTTGGTGTCGACGAAGACATTATTGTTGCTGATACAAATAATCACAGGATTCAGGTAATTATTATCAAGAAATCAAATATATTTCAATTTAACTGTCATTATATATTATATCTTTAACATGTTTATTAGATATTTGAAAAAACTGGAGTTTTTAAATTTCAATTTGGATTGGCTGGAAAAGAAGAGGGTCAACTGTGGTTTCCAAGAAAAGTTGCAGTGATGCGAAATAGCGGCAAATTTGTCGTTTGCGATCGTGGAAATGAAAGATCAAGAATGCAAATTTTCACCAAAAATGGACATTTCATCAAGAAAATTGCAATTCGTTATATTGACATTGTGGCGGGTCTTGCTGTTACCAATCAGGGTCATATTGTAGCCGTAGATAGTGTTTCTCCAACAGTGTTTATCATAAGAGATACAGGAGATCTCATACGATGGTTTGATTGCAGTGATTATATGAGAGAACCAAGCGATATTGCAATTCACGGTAATATTTTTTATTGAGTTTTAGTTAGTGTATTTTATAATTATTTATAATAACAATTTTTTCCAATGGTTCTTTTAATTTCAGGAAAGGAGTATTTTGTTTGTGACTTTAAAGGACATTGTGTGGTTGTTTTTAACGAAGAAGGTCATTATTTGCGACGCATCGGATCTGACAACGTGACAAACTTTCCCAATGGAATAGACATTAGCGACGCTGGTGATATTTTAATTGGAGACTCACATGGCAATCGATTTCATGTTGCCGTTTATTCAAAAGAAGGCACATTGATTTCCGAGTTTGAATGTCCTACTGTTAAGGTACATACAATTTATGTTTTAAGTATTTGTTTAATATTTTTTTTTATAAATTGGTATTTGAATTGGCTTGTTTCTTTCTAGGTGTCACGTTGCTGTGGTCTAAAAATTACTTCAGAAGGCTACATAGTGACTCTGGCGAAAAACAACCATTTTGTTCTTGTTCTGAACACATTGTACATAATCTGAGGTGAGATCAAAGCGTCAACGGCTTCATTTTAATCTTCGATCGCATTATAACAAGTTACATTTTGTTTTGTTTTTCTCGTAATGTAATTTTACATTCTCTTTGCGTTCTCCAATATTGTAATTTTCTCCTAATCTTAGCGAATATTAACAACAACCGTTTTTCGTATTATATATCTTCGTATTATATATAAAATTTAAAACTGCAAATTTTCAAAACATAAAAGCGAGGAAAGTAGAAAAAAAAGAAAAAGACAAAAAAAAATACAAATAAAAAAGTGTTACCATACGCTTTTGTTCTCAACGAAAGAAAAGGTTACGGGCGATTTAAATTTAGGCCTATCCATAAGCAATAGACAAGAAAAAATCTTTAAACATAAGTTGCGAACAATCTGCATACGTTACGGTATTTTATGGCGAAATTACGAAGAGGATTACGAAAAAGAGTATAAACAAAAGTGGTTAACGATCTTCTAAATGAAAAAAGACCATCAATGTTTATTCAACCGTTTTTGTTTGGTCAACTGCCAAAGTAATTTTACGAAAAAGAAATAAGAAAGACAAAAAACAAAAATTAACAAAAAGGATCGTGGTGTGCACTACACAATTACATCAGTATTTGAATTACATTCGTTAGTCAAATTAATCTAGTCTTTTGATGAGTGTTGGGCGTTTATCGTTTTTTTTCTTTTTTTTTTTCAATATCTCTTTTTAAGCACTAGAAAGGCTTTTGTGAATGACTAACTTTGATATCGAGTCGTTTTTAAAAAATCGGATTAAAAAAGAGGGGAAAAAGACAAAAGATATTATAATATATATACATACAAGCATTATTACATTAAATATTATAAAGGAAAGAAAAATACAAAAAAAAACCTGTAAAGACGGTCACGAATCAAGGCACTGCCGTCGGAAATTGGCACGTCTTGGCAGCTGTTTGAGCTTAGTCAATAAACATGTTCCTGATTTTTTCTGCGTTCGTTCCATATCGTAGGTTCTCGACGACACTCGTTCGTCATCAACCATCCGCAACTAACAGTTGAATCAAACCGATTTTTGGGCGTGCCGCGAATTCACACACACATGCAAACTAACTAAATAATAAAAACTCCCAATCTTGCGTATTTGTTGAGAATATTTTTTAGAAGCAAAAACGCGTAATGATTACAATATATATACTCAGGATGCTTTATTTATGGTCCATCTTTTAAAAAAATATATATTATATATTATATATATACATTACTTATATATGCGCGTGTGAATTATTTATTCGTGGTGCTAGGGAATAATGTTATAATACATATACATACATACATAAATATATATATATATATATATATGTATCTGGGGAATCATTTTTTTTCGATCGCGCTGAAAAGCTGCGCTAGCATACGCAAGAGGGAGTACAATTAAACTACTAAGAGAAAAGGAGGATAACTCGAAAAAGGAAAGAAAGGTTTAAAAAAGAAGTAATAACAAGAGGAAAATAAAAAAGGACTAAAGTTTACTAAAGTAACTCTTTCTATTTATGTAAAACCGCAACGCGATATGTAAGCATACGAACGAGCAAACAAAAATCCATATTAAATAGACATATATATATATAGAAATACACATATTTTGTAGGATCGTTTACATAATCATCAGCCTTACAAGAGAGAACTCAAATTCGATGCTAAAGCAAAGAAGAAAAAAATAAGAAAGGAATAAAAAAAACGAAAAAACAATTCGGATACCATTATGATATTGCCTGTTTTTGAGAATTAAAACCAACTTCCGGCAGCTGTTTCATAATTAATATATTTGAAATAATTAATACAAGAAAGGCCGCGAATTTTTAATTCTTCAAGATCAACTGTTCACGGGATTTCAATATTCTATTTCTAGGTCATTAAAGTTATATAAAATAATATATATAATAATTACAAGCACTCTTGCCATACCAAACGCTATCTTTAAATACAAATGTACATTGTATCCCTAATATTATATACATAACAACATAGTATATATATATACCTATATATATTTACACGACAGGTTTTTTCAACAATTGGTTTGTTTGCCAATGTTGAAAACCGGAAAAACAATTTAAAAAATTGACAAAAAAAATTTTAAAAATAAATTGAAAAAAGACAAAAAAATAATAATTCAGACAAATATTTAGTATTATTCAACGGACTCGCGCTAGGTCGGAGAACAAAATCCGGTCGAATGAACATTTCAATATGTCAAATGTTCGTCCATTCGTCCGAGCGAAAGTCACGTGAG
Source organism: Gryon sp. ZL-2020 (assembly GCA_022817425.1). Lineage (NCBI taxonomy): Eukaryota > Metazoa > Arthropoda > Insecta > Hymenoptera > Scelionidae > Gryon > Gryon sp. ZL-2020. Next base: position 32,206 of record JABFPJ010000536.1, on the reverse strand, counting down.
CTCAAACAATATATCTTGAATGTACGATGAAAAAAATGAAACATTGTCCGATACATTGCGCGCGTTATTGTTTTAAATTATCGACGTAAATCAATTTTATCGCAGTTATTTTGACCGGGCGACGAGTCCGTCTACTAATAAATTAAGGACATCCTTCTGGACGATTGATGAAATAGCGAGCGAATGAAAAAAAAATCCATGTATCTCAAAGTTCGAGTTGCAGATCGCAAAAAAAGCAGATTAAACAGAAATTCATTCTCAAAGGACGCAAAGTCCTTTTTGCAATTCTACATTTCGACGTATTCATGCAAAGCCTACATTTTCAAGTTAAGCGAGCTGTATCGTCTAATATCACTAGAAGTTTTAATTTTATATTTAAGAAGACAAATTAAAAGAAAAAGAAACAACCCAGATGAGAAAAAAGACAACAAAAATGGTAAAAAATGCTATAAATAAAATAATAATTCTGAAAGATTTTAGTAGCGATTAGCAAAGTTATATAAATGCCTGTGATAATAGTATCGTCAGGATAAGTTGAGTCTTTAAAGAGTCTCTGATGTTGTTACTAGGTAAATATTAATAATAAAAAAAATACAAAAAAAAGAAGAAAAAATAAAAACATTATTAAATGAAATGGGTGAAAATGAAGATTCACAATTTCAAATGGGATGGACATATTCGATGAGAGTGCAAATCTTGGAAATCGAAAAGGAAACTGGCAGCGTCCTTGTGAGATACGTATTTTGGACGCACAACGAGATGCCACGCTGTCAGTTAGTAAACACGGAGATATCCAAAAGTAAAATTTAGCATATACATATTATTATTATATATATACACACACACATACAAGTAAGCAAAAAAGGAAGCGAATTTTGTTCGCCAATCATATTTCTAAGATGGAAGGAATAATATGTAATGACAAAACTCATTTACGAAGAAATTATATTTGGCATTTGAAGATGCAAAAAGTTTTCATTGTAAAAGATGAAAATGAGAGAGAGAAAGAGAGAGACAGACAGACGATAAACGTGAAAAAAACTCGAATGACCATTGAATGAGAGGGTCTTTTACCTCACAAAATTATATTACGCTCACCTTATATATATATATTTGGATATTTTAGTATAGATTTACTCTATTTACATATTTTTATCTGTGGAAGACTACTTGGCTGATTTTAGGCCGCTGTTGAAATTCACCCCTTATTTGCCTTGATGTTTAAATTACAATAATATTTAGACAAAAAATACAATGGGAAGTTGAAATAACTAAGGAGTGGGAATATTAAAAAGAAAAAAAAATACTATATATTAAAAAAGGAATAATAATAACAGAAACAAACAACAATGAGGATTACTCGTTACGTAAATGGTAATTGTGATAGATTTTTGATGATTTTTACAATCTCAAAAGTCTCGTTATCGTAATATTTAATAGTACTAAATAGTCACTCTTTACGTAACATATATATACATTTAAAAAATAAATTTTAAAAAATCTATATATATATATACATACAATACATTTATTATATATACTTTGCTTACGTCATTTAATTTACAATCTTTTTCTAAAGGAAATTAACGTCCCGTCCAGATTGCGGCACAATTTTCGATCGGTACTTATAGTCACATCAAATGTTCCTTCGGAAGAGACGCTATATGTAGACAAAAAACCCGTTGATTCGAATACCTTATATTGCGAGTGCGATCGTGCCGTCATCTGGACGGTCAATATCCATACAAAGAACCAATTGAAACAATTATATATATACATATATAATAAAATAACGTTGCTAATTAAAGTGGAAGAATAAAAACAAGAGCATAAAAGAAAGAAGAACAAAATAAAGACATCTGCGAAGTCGCGATAAAAGATACAAGATTTTTTTGGGAGCTGAGAGCATCAGCTCTTCCCAATGCGAATGCTCACGAAACTGCGCTGTCACGCCACAAATTAAATTCGACATGCCATTTCGCGACATCTTTCTTTTTAGCTTGTCAAAGTATTGAAGATACATTTATTCATACTTGGACAATTATAGCCTACAATTTAATCATAGTCTTCCTAGATTTAATAAGATTTGACCTTATAAAGTTAACCCTTATAATAACAAGGTTCAAAGGTCAGGGACACTGTCGAGGTGGCGCCAGCTTGCGAACGTAAAAAACAATTATTATTGGATTATTTTGCGCAAGAGTTGCTCTGATGAAACGTTCCTCATCTGCTCGCAAGATGGCGTCTGAACCTTTGATACAAGATGGCGTCTTTCCCAGTCTGGCGTATTTTATTTTCTTTTTATTATTATATTATTATTTCTTTTTCTAATCTTTTTTTCCTTTCTTATTTTTTGATTTAGTAAGCTCTCACCCTCCCCTTCTCCCACGTAGACCTTTCTGACGTTGTACTTCGCTCTGTGTTTTGTCTAGGAGTTTATATGGCGTCGCGTATACTAATGATTATTTTTGTAAGGGATATTTTACGATCCTCAGTCATATATATAAATATTATATTATGTCGTATTTAATATAAAAAATGGCGACTCGTGCGATTTTTTAAAAATAAACGAACAAAAGTGCGTCGATTTGCTGGCCAAATATAAAAGTTAGGAGGAATCTCAAGAAGAAATTTAGTTTTTTGTTTTTTTCTTTGACTTCGAAATACTTCATAATTCAATTAGGAAAAGAGCTCGTTTATTTAATTTTTTACTTGTATATATATATGATATATTTAGTAATAGAGAGAATTTTAATTCCTTTTCATCTTAGTTTTAATTCAAGAATTTATTTGATTATAATCACTCGTATTATTTTTATATATTTATAATATTTATATGTATATATATATATTTGTAAAATGATTGACACGATAGTGATTAACAAGTGTTCTAAATTATTTATGTTTATGTTTTATCCAAAGATAAATTATTAACTTTTTTATCAAGCGTATTTGTATTAAATCATCGAAACGATGATTCTTTAATTTATCGTATTAAAAGAAAAATGTGATGTTTTTTTTACAAATGTTTTTACTGTTTGTGACCATCAAATTGTCGATAATTTTGTTTCTACTGTATTGTTAAATCTGCTATTAGTAGTACAAATTTAGCGAGATTATACCGAAATTTTTGCTCAATTTCTCATATTCAAGTTAGTTTGATATTTATTTATATATAGTGATACAAAATTTTATGTCTATGTACAAAACTCGACAATTGATAAACAAATGTGATAATATTACGAAATGTCAAAATTAGTTCTAATTCGGTATAGTTGATGAACATTTGTATTAGCCTTTACTTCCAACGATTCTATATGTTATATAACTAAGAAGATATTTTATTACTGATTTTATAATAAAATATAACAATATTTATTTATTTATTTAAACTCAACAAATGGAAAAAAAATTGAAAAATAAAGTCTTGTTCAATTTTACAAGTATTTTGTCGTCTTCGTACAAAAACTCATATACAATTTATTGTCGAACTTTTATAAATGTTATAGGTTCTTTCTTTCTATTGAAACAAATGTGTATTCATTTTTTATTAACAAATGACAAATCAAAAATGAAAATTAAAAATTATATTTAAATCTATGCTCACTAACCAATCCAGTGCAAATAAGAAATATTTTTGAATAATATTATTACTTAAGTTTAATTAATGTTTATAACAAATCTAGTTGCTAGCAAATACCAAATATATTTTAATTAAACGTTTTTTATTATGACATAATGCAAATCGACGCACTTTTCTTATCGTTATTGTTTGTTCTTCACTCGACTTTTCATTTTGTTCGTCATTTTTTGCGACAAAATAATTAATTGAAATAAAGGAAAACAGTTCAGTTATTGCAGAAGTGAGAAACAAAAAAAATCGAACGAGTCGTAGCTGCACATTTATTGATGAGTATCGTGAGTTACTTTTTTTGAACGATCGAACGAATCTTAAATTAGAAAAAGGAACAACAAAAGGTTCCCTAAATTTGATGGCGTAAACATCGGTCACTTCGACTTATTGCTTGATTGTATTCATTTATTTCTTTTTGTCATCGCGCGAATTCGTTTTTATATTAATTTTTATTCGTACAATTACATTTATTGTTTATAAATTATTATTAATTAATGATATTATTGTATTTGTTCTCACACGTTGTGTTTTATACTTTACCTTTGTAGGTTGTGTCTGTACTGCGTTGTTAATAATCAAAAAAAAACGATGTTCCATTTATTTTACTTTTTAATTTACGATTATAATTTGACAAGTTTTTGTTCAATGTTAATTCATAAGTATATCAACAAAAATCGATTTAAAAAAATAAAAAAATGTATATAAAAATATGAAAAAATGTAAAAAAAAAATCACGACTGAGTTTGAGTTTTTTTTTATTGTTTCTTTTTTTTGTATTACAGTTTTCTTCTTTTTTTATATATATTATATATAATTATACTTAATGCAAGAGTGATATCAGTTACGTTTATAGCGCATTCCATATTAAAAAAAAACATCGCATATGTAAGAAAAACATTATTTTACAAAGAAAAAAAAAGAAAAATATTCACAAGTTATATTTAGTATAGCAAATTTAGATGTTAAGGGAAGAGACAGATTGTGAGACGATATATAACTTATGGTGTACTGATTTTAATTTTAAACATTATTTATTTCTAATTTAATATATTGTTTTTAAGTTTTGTTAAACGAAAGAATACAAGAAAAATAATGTTTTTCTTTCTCGTATATCCTTTTCCTTTGTATATATACGTATATGCGATCGATAGCTGAGTTATTTACGTAGTGCCAAAACGTTGATAAAAGTTATTGTAGTTTCTTCTTGATTATGATTACAAATAATAATTATTATTTATTTCATACCTGTATAGTGTTTAAGTTTGGCTTGAAAAGGAAAGGAGTCTCTAGACAAACTATAGTAGAAAATACGAAAAACAAATGAATAAAATAATAATCAAGAAAGAAAATAAAGAAAATAATAAATAAAATAAAGAATTTAACAAAACATAATAATAATTAAGATTCAAAATGTTGCATATATTACAAAACAAATTAAGACCCTCGATTAGTCAGTTAAAGTACAAATATTTCAAATGTATTCTATTGCTAGTTATAAGTAAGGTCAAGTAGTTTATTACGATGGCGTTTATTTAAAAAAGAAACTTTATTTCATTCCTTGTTCATTTTTGATTTTGGTTTTTCGTCGTTGTAAATGGATTATTGTACTCTTTTTTGTGTTTTATTAATAATATATTAACTTATTGCAAAAATGAAAAAAGATATAAGACGTTGTACATGGCTAAAGAAGACAAGACAAAAAGAAATCGAAAGATTAGAAGGAATACGAATTCTTCACACACTCAAAACTTTACATTGTAAAATTACAGTAAGTTTGCTTTCTATATTTTAATTATTAATAGATTTCACAGTACATTTCAAATAAAATACTGTAATAATACATTTTTTTTGTTATTTTAAAGTGATATTAACTGGAAAACGTACTGTAAAATCACAGATGTCGTTTTGAGTGCAGCAGCTATATAATAATTATTCAGTGAGACACATCACATATACATACATACACTTACATACATACACTTTATTTACATATCAAATAGGCGACCATTCCACCGATTGGTATACCGACCATATTTGCGTTATGCCAATGTGCTTTTACCGTACACAAACATAACTAATCAATTTTCGATTTCATTTTTATCTCGCATCCTTCGGCTTTTGCTTATTCAATACAAAAAGCCGAAATTAATATGCGAAAATTAATAGATATTAAAAACATATATATATTATATAGTAATATAAATGTTTGTTCACATCGAAAAATAACAAGTTTTCATGCTGGAGCAACCCATATTAATGTTAATTGTAATTTAAATACATTACATCTGTATATTTGTAACACGAATCGCGGGTATCGTAGATGAGATTTTATTCCTTAAAAGACACCAACATTTTTCGACGTAACCTTTACATATATATAACACAAAACAATGCAGTTCGAAATTTCACGTTGTGATATAATTAATGAAAAAAAAAAGAACTTTTTTAATATATACTTGTATATGTATACGTAAATAGCAGATAAGATATGTTGATGTGAAGTGTTGATAACTGCAAATTTTGTTTTTCGGTGCTAAAGCATAGAATTGTGAATTTATTGATTGACGATAAAAAGAAGTAAAAAGAATTGTTGAAAGTCAAATTCGTAGATTGTAAAAAAAATATTTATTTTATATAAACAAAAAAAATCGAACATTTCATTCTAACTTATTGAACAGATTTAAAAAAGAAGCAAAGATAAGACATATTTATAAAGCAAATGAATAATAAGAAGAGGAAGAAAAAAAGAAGATGCAAGTGAAAGAAACTTTATTGAAGGCAGAATTTTAGAGTTAACTTTTTTCTATTGCCACATATTTTAGATGCATATATACATATATTTTTTGACGTTTTTATAAATTAAATGAGGGAAACATTTACAAGCGAAAGGCAAATTATACACAATATTATATTCAAAATCCCAATAAGATTTGTGATAAAAGGTCGTTGTTTTATGAATTCGCCAACATTGTCCAATGTTTGATTTTCATTTATTTATATTTTTGCTACTAGAAATGTGATGTTCAGTATTTTTCAAGACATAATCGAGTTATTAAAGTTGATGCAAGAAGAAACAACCAAAAGTAAAATTTAGTCGTTTTACTCGATAACAGAATGTTTTATATATAATAATAATTATCACATGGATTTTTAAACATTTTTCAAATTTATAGTATATAAGGGATATATTTTAGTAACTAAGTCAAATAATAAATATAAATAATCACTTTTTCTGCTAGTCAAAGCAAAATCGAATTTACAATTAATCATTAAATAATAGTTAAGTTTTACAATAACCATAATTATAAAGTTTATAAAATATTATAATGTATATTAAACATATATCTAAATATATATTTATATATATAAATAACTTTTTTTGTTTCACAGATAATTTATCTGTTAGTTTTTTTACTGTAGTTTCTAAACAAAAGTGAAAATAAACTATTTATCGTTTTTTGCTCAAAATTTCTATACATTAAAATCCGCAAAATCTGCATTGCTTTTCTTCAATTTAATCGACAATTGTTTCGATGTACGTCTACGATATCCACGAATCGAACAACATTCTCTTAACATCTTTGCCGGTATTTTAAAACACTAGATCGACTTATTATATCAAGATCGTTAAAATAATTGCTTTCTTATCATCATTGTAATTTCAGTCTACATTGAAAATATGATTTAAAAAAAAAAAACAAAGAAAAACTTGAATGAGAATAGTACAATTGATGGAAAAAGGATAACAAGCGAGCAAAATGTATTTGCAATACGCAAAGCGTATATATCTTATATATTTTTTTATATGTACACTAATCGAAAGTTAAAGGAAATTAATAACTATGCTCTGTTTAAATCACATTACTCATGAAACCAAAAACAGAAATAATTATAACACGTCTAAAGTTATCAGCTCGCATTCATCGTTTTTAATGTATAAATCAAAAACTATTGTTAACTTTCTTCCGAAGTGCTGAGAGCTACTAAAATAGTATTTAAACGGAACAAGTTTGTAATTTTAAACTTGACTTTTGTTGAGTTTGTATAACGTTTTTTCGGTACAATCTCGTTTCCTTTTTCTTTGAAATACATTTTTTAACGACTTAGTTCCGACTCAAAAGTATTTATTATACGTAAGTTCACAACTGCTCCTTACTCTTAAATTTTCTCTATTGTCCAAAGTTCATTGAGGCTAGTCTGCGCAAAACTATATCTGAAATGCAAAGGTCTCATCTACAATCCTTACGAGTAATGTTTATTATTATTTGTCCAATGAAAGTCAGTTTTTTCTATCATATATATAAATATGATATACATGAATAATTATACATACATATATTCTAAGTACTAAGTACCATATACCTACCTATATCTACGAAAAAAAAAGATGTTTCGTTTCTTTTTATATATGAGATGAACGTTATGAAAGAATTACTGTAATTACACCTATATATACATCTATACATATACACTTTTACAAAAACAACATATTTTAATCTTCATACATTTTATTGTAAGTGTATACGCGTGTATTCATATATGCAGGCATTGCGCATCTGTCACACTGAACGATCTGAGATCTATATAATTTACTCACTTGTACAGTTGCAAATCAAATAAATGTCAATGTCCACAAAAGAAAAAAAACAAGAAGAAGAAAAAGAAATGAAGAATTTTACGTCGTATTTTTGCATTTTTGATTTGAGCTTATTTTTTGACAACTTATATATATATACATACATATACATATTATATATTATAGATACTATTTTTCAACTCGTACGTTGAAGATTGTATTTGATAGTAGCAATTGAAAGTTCGTTGTGAACGATGCGAGTGCAATGAGTACATTACTTAATTGAAAGTACTTTATTATGGGATGGACTTGTTGCTTAGACTTTAGGGAAACTGTAAATGGACAATTAAACATTTTGACAAGAAATCAATTAATAATGAGTATAAAATAAAATGAACACAACAAATTGTAATTCGTACGAGTACAATTGATGTGGTACAAATATACACGAAGAAAGCTCAAAGAGTATAAAATAAGAGATGTGTATTTAACTTGCATTACTAATGAAATGTTGAATTTGATAAATAAAACACAGATGATATTTATTATAGTATTTAAATATACACTGTGTGAATTGTACTCGTACGGCATGCTATTGTGAAATGAATAGGGTTGCTTAATATCAGCATATCATAAAAAAGTACATATAAACAAAAATATTAAATTTGTCATCATAATTGTCAATTTGACGATGAATCTGTCCTATATTAAGGTGCTCTCAAACATGAATAAACATATAATGCTGTTTTTACTAAACAAAAAAATAAAAAACAAAACAAAAAAAAAACGAAAAAAGGGAAAACATGAAAAAAATATAGGAATGTATGTTCTTGTGTGCGCATAGGTTGCAATGCAATAATAAACAATAATATTGTGATGCTCACAAAGTACATATTACATAGTTACATTTACCAAAATTACTAAATTGTAAGGATTTCATGCGATTTTGGAAAATTGTTATATTTTTTATTTCCTGCCAATTGTTTCATTTATAACGTTGTTCTTTGTTCTTTTTCAATAAAGTAAGCAAATAAATTACGTACTTGTTGCGTTTTTTTAGGTATGCAATCCACACTTTCAAACTATCTTAAAGTATTAATTATTAATATTTATTTATTATTTTTTATACTTTATAAAAACTAATACTTTTCTTAATTTTTAAAATTATTTTGAACTGATAAAAAATATTACATGAAAAATTCAAAAAAGGTTTTACGCTGAATAAAATAACAATTATGAGATATTATAAAGGTAGGTAAAAATGATGACATATAACAAAATATTCGACTGTTTGTAAATTTGATTTTCATTTTGTATGTCATTTTGAAATCACTATTTTTATACAGACATGCATTCAATTTCATATGTAGATGTCTATTACAATTTCATTCATTGGAATCAACATAATTATACCTCTATCACACGTTCTTTATGGCGGTAAAGTTATAGACTTAGAATAAGTATTATATAATACTTCAACAGTTCACATAAAAATATATATTCATCTCAATACCAAAATAAAAACATTATACCATTACTGCATAACGATTTTCCAAAGAACTATACAAAACTAAAATTGGCCGTACTTTTTCACATCTTACATCTCTCATTTCTTCACAGAGATCCTTTATGTACTTTTTATGTCGCGGAAATCTGTAATCAATAGATTCATCATTAATACAAGTTCCATTAATTGGATTAATTAAATCAAGTATTCAACGAAAAATACTCACTCATCTATAATCTCTTGAATACTTCGTTGAAATTCTTGTTCCTCCTCGTCGATTTTCAACATCACCACAATTGACTTGACAACGCTCATCTCTAACGCAACAACAAATATCTCAATTGGTAATTTGTTTGAAACTCTTTGAAGAGTCGATTCCATCTGTGCCAAAATACTGTTTTTCATGCTACGTCGTGAACTTCCCGACAATTTATCTTGCTCATACAAGAAGAAGGTGACATTCGCTCCAATTGGCGCATTGGACGGCGTGAAAATTTCACTATTCGTTGTGGAAGTTTTGCTTTCTGAACGATGTAATGCCGGAAGCAATGAATTCTCAATTTGTCGTTGCATATGATCCGCCAATTCCGAAATACTAATTTTACGTTCCTGATATCTGTCTTTCTCCAATGAATATACTTTTACACTTCCGTATTCGCTGTTCTTTAAAATAATCACATATTTGATTTGATTTTCCGCGCAATATTCCAATGTTTCGTCAACATTCGAGAATTGTGAACAGTCAACGTGAAGATTCAACGCCCAAAGTTCCTTCAGTACACTTAAGTATTCTTTGCGGCGATTTGTCGATGTCTCCTCGCACACAATCACATCGATATCATCATTTGTGAGAACTTCGCTGAACGTCATTGATAAGTCCTGGGCCGATTTTTCAATGGCATAAAGCAATTTGTCGAGCGATATACTTATACCAACGCCGTTGCGTTTGCCTTGTAAATTTGCGGGAATCGCTGCCGCATTACTGAATGATTTAATTAATTTGTTGTAGCGTCCGCCTGCGGCAATAACGTCACGACTGACACAGGTACGTTTGTGCCTTCGTGTGGATTCACAGCTTATCTGATAAATCACGCCGCTGTATTGTTGAACGTTTTGGACCATTAATGGGGCCACCGTCATTGGCCACTGTAAAAATGATAAATCTGTAAATAAATTGTATAAAATAAACGGGGATAAACAATGCATTCCCTGATAAAAAAATGCATTAGATTAGTTTTGTCACTTCAGTTGGTAATTTTAGGTAAATATATTAATAGTATATTTTGTACCAAGGGAGGTAACTTTGTGATTACATCTCTTGGCTTCGCCGTGGATGTAAACTTCGCTTAGGGAAATGAATTTCTGTTTATTTTCCATGGTGCAAACGATACTTTTTGTTATAAGGAAACCGAAAATGCAATTTTTAAAAAAATTAATTAGTGAAATTGGTTATTTCAATTAGGAAATCAAAAACTTATTCATATACCTTCACTCCGAGCTCCTCAGCCAGAGTGATAACTTCCTCAATGCAAGCAAGACTTTCCTTCGCAATCGATGAAGCGTCTCCTTTACGCCGTGTTATGGTTTTCAAAACATTCGTGATCTTTTCAATGTGATTCTCAGTGTCGAACAAACTAAAGAGAATATCCATCGCGTGATCCGTCAAACACAATGATGTAAGATGAGTTTGAACTTGGAATTTCGAAAATTTCCCATCACGAGCATCACACAAGATTGTATAAATGTCCTGATATTTGTCATGTTCAATTCCGCAGTACATAAGCACTGCTTGTAATAATGACGTGTGATTTAAACGAACGGTAAAATTTCGATCACGTAATAGAGAAATTTTGTTACAAATTTCCCAAACCATGTAAATTAATTCGGCTTCTTGTAAAAGGTTTTGTGGTCCAGGACTTATTATGTCAAATGCGCATTCGTAAAGTTCTCGAGGATGAATTCCATGAGCCTGTAAAATAATTTGCATGTTAACGAGTTGAATGTGTTAATTAATTGAATATAAAATTGTGACATTAGTTCTACGAACTGTTCTTTCTCTGTAAACACGATCAATGACGTATCTTCGCATTCGATGAATATTGTTCCAAACGACATATCTCGCAAGACACGTTCGCAGATCATGCGGCAAATAAACGATATTGCCAGAACGTGTCATATGTTGAACACTTGATTCGGGAAGATTTTTTGTGTGACTAGATTTAGGCATCAACAATGGGGTTGCTATGTGACGACCTCCATGTTCCTTAAAAACCTTCTTTATTGTCGAACGTACTTTTTTATGTAACGAATAATTGACAACTGACAGCGGCTGATTAGGATGTGGAGGAATCGTTTGATCGTAAATAAAGTCTTCTGCTGGCGTTGCTTCCTTTTGAGCGAAGCAACATTCAATAAGATATCGATAGGGTTTGCTTTGTTTGTTGGACAGTGTTTGACGAATTCGCTCGTTGAATTCAGCCTCTTCTTGTTGAGGCAGATATTCCGACACAAGCAATTCTTGAGCAGTGGGTCGTTGACTTGGATCGTGATTTAAAAGCCATCTGAAATTTATTTATTTAGTCATTGAATTATATATTTTATAATTTGTTTAGCAACGTTGGATAGAAGTAGAAGAATTAAGTAAGTAAGAATTAAGTAACTTAAATAAGTTACTTAAAATAAATTTAAGTAATTTATTTAAGGTGTTTCTTCAATCGAATTCACTGCTTCTCTCTTCCACTAATGGAGTCGCCCATTAGCTCTATCCTTTTTGCTCGTATATAGCTGAAGAATCACCTTAAGTTACCAACCTTACCATTTAGTTATTCATTATTTTGACATACCTTAAAAGATGGGCAACATTTAACATATTATCTTCCAGACTTTTAGGTATTATGATTTCCGGTTTTCGTAAATTAAATAATACTGAAGCTCTTTCCATGCCTGTATTCAAAGGCCCATAGCTCATTTCAAACAAAATGATTCCTAAACTATAGATATCTACTTTTTGATTGTAAATTGCCTTCTCGACTTTTGAGTTTAATTCTGGAGCAGCATATAAAGCGGTTCCCACTTGACCAGTCATAGAACCCTGCTCTCCTAAATATGAATTAGCACCTACGAACAAAATTTTCATTTTTTAAGTAAAAATCATTCATCTATGAATATACATAAAAATTATTCTTTTTTTTAACAAAAAGTAAAAGTGTTATTAATAACCTTTTGTAACAACTGGAACGTCCAATGTGATATTAGTATTTGACGGCACCAATGTCGACAGTATATTTGTCGTAGCGAGGCCGAAATCACCTATTTTCACATGATCGTTACTATCAATAAAAATATTGACCGGTTTCAAGTCTCTGTGGATCATTCCCTGTTGATGAATGTGCGCTAAACCTTCAACGATCTCACGAAATAATCGCCACATACGTTCAGTATCATTGTATAATCCACTATCAATCGCCGTTCTTAGTGTACTCTTTTCACAGAATTCCATTTGAATATACATAAATTGAATCTCCCTAGTTGACGTTGTTGTTTCTTCTTCTTCTTCCTCCTCTTTCATTGAATTATTATTATTATTCTCAGTGTCACCACTAATGTTACTGTGTTCAAATTGTATACTGTCAGACGAATCGGAATCTTTACTCATTCTTGGCCTGTTTTAATTAGAAAATATGTATTATTATCAAAGGTATTAATTTATTAAAAAGAAGAAGAAAGAAACATGAGTTAAAATCATACATATAAGGCCATTCTTCATCGGAATCCGAATCGCTGGAACTTTTTTCCTCTTCACTGTCCCTTTTCAAAGCAGAACTGGCTTTTGATTTAAATGAAACATTCCATTCAATTTCGCACAGTGAAGGAGTCTGTTTATCTTTGTCATTTTGTCTTTTTTCCTGCAGAAAAGAATTATTCTTAATGCAAGTTTTAAATAACAAGAAAAATTATACTGATAAACTCTTTAAGATAAATTAATGAAATATCAGTTCAATAAAATATTTACTGGAGAAACACTGTCGCTGTCAAATTTATCGGAGATTTCTGTGGATTCTGTAAAACCTGAGCCCATCAGCAACTTACTGTCCTGCAAACTGGTGTCTATCGTTGTACTCTCGATCCAAGAGCAGTAGTACCGAACAACATTTTCATGATTTAATTTCGATAGTAATTTGACTTCTCTTGTTATTTTACGATTAATTTGCTTCTTCTTTGGATTCAATTTTATTCGCTTGATGGCATAAAAGTGATCATCCAGTTTGTTTTTCACTTTAAGTACATCTCCAAATGCACCCTTTCCCAGTCGTTTCAATACTTGAAACTCCGTTTGCAGTCGCGACTGGCCACTTGTCGACGGTAAATACATATTCACATCAATAACCGGCTTCTCCGACTCCTCGTTACACAGTTCTTGTTGATAATTTAATCGAGGCAGTGTCATCGCCTGATCTATTGGTGTTCGAATAAAGCTGTGTTCCATCAGTTCGTTTACACTCCAACGCGATCGTTCCTCTTTAATTAAACATTTTGCTAAAAAATCACGAAAAACTGGCTGTAAATAAACAGAAGTATAAATAATAAATATTATTTCTTGCAAAGAGTTTTGAAATATTTCAAACATTTTTTTGCGTACCTGTATATATGTATCGAGATTAACGCTTTGTTCGGTTACGATGTAACCTTTTAGCAATGATAGCAAAATAATTCCAAGTCTATAGACGTCGAACTTTTTACCACCACGACTTTGTATTGTCGGAAAATCGTCATCTACGATTTGGCACTTGTTGTCAGTCGAGTAACTCGCTCGATATATATCTGAAAGTCTTTTCTCTATAGAATAATCCGATACTTTGACAACTCCGGATCTTGTTATGTGAATACTCGAGTCACGTAAATCTTTGTGTACAACACTGTTTACGTGCAAAAATTGTAACGCTGATAATACCTCGGTTGCAATTATGCGAATGCGATCAACATCCAATGCCACCTGATCTTTCAGTATCGTGGAACATGTATTACTGACCTATTAAAAATTAAAAGTTATTCTTTAAACTTTAAATTCGAACACATTTTGTAATACATATATATTAGAATGTATAACTTACTACATATTCTTGTAAAATGTGTATAGTTATATGTGTTTCGTCCTGTGAATATCTCATATTCAAATAATGCACTAAATTACGATGATATAATTTATATAAATGATTCAACTCCTGTTCAATACTGGCTATCTGCTTGATAAAACTTTGTGTCATATCTCTGTTACTTTCGTCGCACTTGAAATTCCATTCCGTAATAGCAAATAATTCGCCCGATGTTAAATCTACTCCTGTAAAAACAATAGAACCCTTTTTGCTATGCCCTAAACAACGTAATCGATGAATATGTCGCTCCTGCTTGTTATTTTCAAATATTAATAACTTTGTCTGATGCTCGCAGCAATTGTTCTCAAAGCTTTCGGACGTGCTCACACTTCGTCTTTTGGATAACGTTCGATTGCGTTCGAGTGGTGACGATGGTAACGATTGCGGCGATGTTTCGCTGTCCAGACGATTTGATTCTCGAATATTTCGTAACTCGGCTTTAAGTGCTTCTTGACGCTTTTGAATTTCTTCTTGTAATACCTTCAATGATAAAATTAATTTGAATCTTATTTTTTATTACAAAATAGTCGATTTCTGGAAGATAATGTTATATAATCACCTGCCGCTTTTTATCCTCTTCAAACTTTTGCTTCTGTAATTTACATTCTTTTTCCTTCTGTTGTCGTTGTATCATTTCTTCATAAAAACTACTATAACTAGGCTTATTATTTTTATGCAGAAATTCTTGAATGTGAAGACATAACTCATAAATTACTTCTTCACCTTTCTTATTTCTCATGAGATCATTTAACTCTTCCAGCAAAATTCCTACTTGCTGATGGGATAAGCCGCGACTATTTTCCAGTTCAATTTGTGGCGATCTGCAAACAAAAAATATTTCATTTTTTATTTCACAATATTCTTTCACTATTCACTTATTCTTAAAGAATATCAAGTTAAAGTTTAAATATTAATATTTACACTTCAGGATAGTCTTCACTGCAAATTACATGAAGATCGATTTGTGAGTAAAAAACAGTTGGACCAGATTGTTGAGGTGTTAGTGACAACATTACTTCCAATGGATGCCATTTCTTCTTTGATTTATTTTTCTTTAAAATACGCAATTGTTCACCAAAAATTCCCTGAAAAAAGATAAAAATAAATTAGAACCAAATTATAATAAATCTATTATATATATTATTATTTCGTAATTGCACTTTTTTGGTTTAATAATATTAAAAGTAGGTACATTTAAATTTAAAAACATCAAATTTTAATTATTCCAACAGATTTACAAATTAAACATAAAATACTATTATTTTATATTTATCTATTAATTTATTAATTAAAATAGAAATACAATATTACTCCGGTTTCAAATTTTATATGAAATACAATATATAATTTAAATTTAAATACAGTTTCACTAAATATAAACATTTAACATACATTTTAAAAAATATTTATTATTATTTATAATTTAATTTTAAGAAACGTTTAAAAATTTGAATGACATTTATATAAATAAATCATCAGTTCAAACTGTAAACATTGAAGTGAGTGCTTAATTATTTAAATAAGTATCAAATGTTAGACAAAGATAATAAAAACAAAATCAACGACTTTAACGTAAAATTGTATATTCTTTTAAAAATTAAGTATCCTGAAATAAAAAGTGTTTATACAAATAAATAAAAAACATGCCTATATAATAATATCTTAAATATTGTATGTAAAAGTTGTCGTTTTTATTAAAAATTAGTCGGCTTACTTTTAAAGCTTCAAGTTCATTGTGTTGTCTTTCTCGGCAGGATTCTCGTTCACACATTGTTGTGTTGAATTTAAAATTTGAGTGCGAAACAAGTGGCTGAATTGTCAATGATTGTTGCTCACTTTGTACTTTTGTTAAAAAATTGTAACAAATTAAATATTAAAATTAACATTTCTAACCTAAAAAAAGCGTCAAAATACGCGCGTTACACGGAATAGTTTGCGTGTAAATACGTCGACTCGACTTGTCTTTACTCGTTTGCAAAGCCAGTGCCGTCACACAAAATGCACCAAAACGAATTTCTCTCTTACAACTCATTTTGTATATTGCGTCATACGTCATTTAATATTTGGTACTTCAGTTTTATCAAAAGTCAAAAAATATCATTATTGAAATTATCATAAATATTTGCATTAATATTTGATAAACTATAAATATTTTGGATATAAAAAATGACGTAATCCTTCGCAAGACTTTTTAAATTAGGTCAGTTCTTAGGATGACATTTAAATGTCCCAATTTTTTAGCACTGTGTTAATTCGTCATAAAATTTTTAGATTTGCGTATTATAATTAAAAATTGCATAGAAAACTTTTTAAAACCTAATAAGCAACTTCGTTACTCAAATTAAAATAAAATAAAAAATTTGTCTATATTTTTTATTAAAAAACTGATTGCTTTAAACATTTTACTTTTATTTAAAATTACAAGTAAATTTGTTGGTGATAATTGGCTTAAGGAGGTTCTTTCGATAAATCAAAAGAAATGTTAACAACATGAACATTTCTAATTTTATGAAGTTATTAGTGTAGAATATTTCCTCGAAATTTCACCGTTTTTCACAGTACCGTTTTTGAGAAAAATCATTATTTAATGTAAGCTGATTTTTATCACAATTAAATTAGTATTATGAAAAAATGAAACAATTTCTATAGTTGATTTCTTGAAAAATCGTGCTGTGAAAGCTTTTCAAACTTTAGAAAATTATTCTTTATAAGTTTATAAACAACTGTGCAGAATTTCATTAAACTGACATTTGTTTTTGATTATCAAATTTCTTTTTAAATAGAGATGCAAGTTGAACTTAAATTTAATTAAAAAGTTCAAATTCAACAGAAAATGTGTTTTAACTGCAAATTGCAATCCGAGTAACTTAATTTGTATTTTATTTATAAGAAACTGAATTTTCTAAGTAAATACTAGTTTTACATAGTTACTCGTTTGCATTTCTGTTACAATAACTTTAATAATAATTGTATTTCAATTATAACTCATTTGTATTAATTAATAAAAAAAATATTTTGTTTTTTTTTAATTATATGATTTACTTTAACATGTTTTAAATTCATCGAATTCCTCTAAAATCTTTCTGTATACAAATACATAGTTCATTTTAGATAAAAATAATACTTATCTCTGTGAATAATAATGCTGATAATGTAGAAATTGCAATGCATTTTTTCAATTACTAATATACTAATATATTGAATAAAATCAATGCGGAAAAGGTAGACTATTCATGATAATACATTTATATTAATAATATAAAATAAACTTTCCTAATCAACGTTTAACTCATTTTCGCTAAATTTATTATATTTAAAATACAAATAAAATATGACTGACTATCGTATAGATTGCAATATTTTTTAGATATGTATAAATAATGGAAAATAGCGAAAATGTGCATAATATCTTAAATATATGATACGAATTTGGACAAATATGTATGAAATAATTGTACCGAAAGAATAAGCTCTGAAATGGTTTATTGTATTAATAATACATAACCAAATACAAATACATTTATATATTAATTAAATTAACATATATCAAACTTATACTTTTTTAATAACTAAAAAATTGCATTCTTATAAAACTTAAATTACGCAACACAATAAAATATTTTCACAGATTTTTCACAGTCATAATTGTAATTTTCTGTTGGAAGAAAATTTCTAAATATTTTCGATGCTTTTATTATTTATCGCGTCGAATTTCATAGCATACATTCCGTATTTACATCATTCATAATTGATTTACATGACTTTCTTTCAATATTTAATTTAATCACGCAGTGAAAACTGATTATAGATATGTACATAATACATTTTTATAAGAAATGTAATGTTCACGTAATATATTATTATCTTTTTTGCTAAAAACCATTTCATTCTACTATGATAATGGAAATAATCTTAAATACTGTCGAAGTGTATCAGTTTTATATGGAAAAATACTGCTATTACAACGTCAAGTTTTACTATATGAATTGAAAAATGTCTGACATTTATGATTAATACCGGTGTTGAACATAACATATTATTAATTGGTACAGAACTACCATTTAAAACTGAATATTCAATTATTCATAAGAATAAAAAAAATATATTCTAGGTTTGAAATTATGTTTTAAAAAAATATTAATTAAAAATATGTCTTATAATAATAATAGAAACCGTTGCATAATGCTAAGAAAATAATCTTAAACATAATTTAGAATCCTGGCGAAGTGAGCAAATACAAAATTAGTTGCATTGAAAATATGATGCATTTGTTTTCTGTAGAATTGCGGAATGTGAAATTATTAAGTAGGAGCATTTGTAGAATTATCAACTACATAAGAATAATATCACGGTAAAGTATGCAGTTCATGGAGTTCATAGAGACCATGAGTGCGATTGGATACGTCGGCAGTGACATTTAACACTTTCGGTAATATGTCTAGATTTCTTTGAACACTATCTCCACAAACCTGAAAAATGAAATAAATTAAAATACTTGTTTTACATATATTTCATTCTTTACGTTTTATTTTTAATTTAGTTATGATAAACTTTAAACAAGAATCTAAGTACTTAATCATATTTAATATTAATTTGATCTTTATATTGAAATATTGATTCTAATAGAGAGTTATATATACAATATACAATACAATACAATTAAGAAGTTGATAAAAGTTATGTTGACCTTTTTGAATAAAATCTCTTTGGTTGGCATAGTGTACATTGCAACAATAGCGGCTTTCCTGATGATCCATGGATGATGCTTCGCCAAAGTTTTATTATAAGCATCTTGACAACAAGAAGAAGTTCTTTCCGTATCAGATATTTCACTCAGTTGCTTTAAAAATTCAGTTATAAAATCTGTAAATGAAAAGAAATCCAATATAATAAGTAATCATGTTTTATCAACTTCGAAATATAATTAAGTTATTATTATTAAATTTATATGAGTTTAAATAAAAATGATAGAATATTTTATAAATCACTTTACCTAATCCTCTATGAAGTCTCAAAAGAGTTCTGGCACCGTTGGTGTAATTTCCATTTTCTAATAATTTATTTTCTTTTTCATATTCAATCATCGATTTGATTGACATGTAATTTTCTTCATTCTTATTCAATAGATCTTGCAGTAAATCAATTTTTTGTTTGAGATCCGTGGAAACAAAACTAAATACATTTCCCATTAGCTGAAAAAATCTGAAATAAAGATAAAATTAAAGAAATATTATTAATTTTGTAAAAACAATTGTATTCATTATTAAATAATCTAATTATAATATAAATTACAAAAACAATAATTTTGTAGACTTATTCATTAAAAATATATTATATTATTATTAAATAAAATATTTTTAATATTATTTTCAAATTTTATTATAATCTTCAAAATAATTTTACTAATTCATAATTTATTAACTAGTTTTATTAATAACAAAGAAAAACAATAAAATATATCCATTTTACCAATATATTTAACTTTCAAAAATATTAGTTATACTTTATACACATTTTTTGTTACGCTTTTCAACATAATTGCTGATAACAATTTCAATGATCTTTGTCCTTTCATTGTTCATTAACTATAGTGAATGTGAACATAATATGTTAAAGTTATAGTAAAAATATATTCTTTACATAAAAAGTTTTTAACATTAAAATAAATTTATTTCAGTCGAGAATTATTTCATATTTATTTTGAAATAATTAATGATAATAGGTGGGTTAATTAATTCAAAAATTGTTATCAATGCAAATGAATGAAAAAGCAACAATAACGTATGGCAAAACAATAGCGACAATTATCTGTCAAGGCTATATTTCCAGAACAAATAACTATTTTGTTGAGGTTATTTTGCATTAAAAATGATTAAAAAATGCTTACTTGTACAATTCAGTGTAAGCGTCAAGATAGGCTTTGATGGCAATATCATCATCTTCAACCAGCGATCGATCAAAATGATTGTGAACCATTCGTAAATCGAAATACGACAAATCTTCTGCCTCGGCCATATTGTCCGACCATCGAGAAGCCTCTAAATTAAAATATACTGACAATCTAACATTTTCTTGTTTGCTATGTTATTTGACACAGAACACCTGGCGCATGCGCATTTGATCAGTTACTCCGATAAGAATGCGTTTACGTCAAAAAGGTGGAAAAAGGAGAAAGTTCAGTACGTTTAAATGCAATGATGTTTTTGTTAATAAATTTATTTGAATATCATTTAACGAAATAATTAAATTTATATTAGATTATTCGAAAATAAACGAGAAATGCTACGAAAATAGATTAAAAGAATATAAGAAATATTTAAAAGAAAAAATAATTGTTTAAATTAATTTGTATTAATTTGAATTATCAGAATGTTAAAGTATTGCTTCAAAAATGTCTTTATTTTTTGCTGTACAATATTTAATATTAAATGTTTCACCGAACGAAAATGTTTATATCTACTTCATAAATAATGATAATGAAATTATAATATTAAATAGTTTTTTAACATTTTGTAAATCAACTTCATAACCCTGAATCTTAAATCTGAATTCAACTGTGCTTATATAAAAGTTGTAACCTTTTGTTTATTGAAGATTTATGACAATTTTTACAATAAAAAGCTACATGCTGGATTACTATATAAAGTATAATATTGTATTATTATTATTATATAAATGTTCTATAAGGCTTTTTTTAGCAAAGTAGTTTTTCATTGTGTCGCTTGGCATAAATCTTTAATTTAATGAATTTTGCATTTTGTTGTAAAAAAACATGAATTTTAATTCATATAAATTTCTTCACAGTTGTGCGTTTTTACGTAAACACTAGTTTTATAATATATGATTTGTATAATATATGATGAATCATATTTTAGATATTCAATCATATTTTAGATGAATAAAACTCTTTCCTCGCTTCTCATCTTTTTAGCATATCATCTCGAGACGAAATTGCATATCTTTTTTGCGATCACGTTTAATTCGCAAAAAATCATTACTATTATTATTATTTATCACAATGTTTTCGGTGTCTGTTGACTTGATTGCAGCGAAAAATGTTCGTTAAGAGGCTCGTCTTTTAAGGAAAATCTTGCCTCGACTCAGTTGCGAAGTATTAATTCGCACTTTACTGCCGTCGATAACTTTTTTCACCCAAATCTAAAATGTAAACATTTAATTAATTGATGTATGAAAGTAAGCAAAAGTGAGTTGAAATATTAAGAATTAAAATTAATTGGTTATTTACAGCTTCCGTTCCAATAGTAGATATATTTGCTGGGAATTTCGTTAAATCTTTGCCTTCCACATAAACAGGCTGTCCTCGATGATACCTATTGAACAATTAAAAATGCGTTCAATTAATTTAAAAAGCATTAAAATATTTGTAGCATAACAATTTGTAAAGAATTAAGCAAATAAATACCATCGCCTTTCATATAATAATTTCCCATCTTCTATTCTAGTTTCCACTAATTGCGATTCAGCTGACATTGGAATATGCTGATTTGGAATATTCATTGTATTGTAATGCTGCATAACTACTAAAATAAAATATATACACTTTTGTTTGTATACTATACTTTAACATAACTTATGCTAATTTAAATATATATAATTTTAATTTAATTTAATTTTTAATAATAAAATTACATAAATGTTTCAAATCTACCTGGTTTATTAGATCTAACTGACGTAACGAGTTTTCCACGACTGATAGCTTTTAAGTCGTTGTCGATTTCTTTCTCATCTAATACATAATTAACCGAAGCAGGTGGTGGTTTTCGACGTTTTTCAACTTTTTCAGGAACTGGATCATTAGGACGTCTTCGCAATTTTCGTGTCATTACTGGTTTGACCTAATGTAACACAAATCCAATATTATGCTTACCATTACCATTCATTGTTTTGCATAATCTATTAACAAATACACGATACTTACTTCCATAGAATCACCTGTTAATTCCATTGTTTGACGATCTGATTCAATCATTTTTCGCTTCTCTTCCATGTCTGTTAATAGATTCTCCTTTAAATCGATTTTCTTTTCTTCAAACTCTTTTGCTGCGACTTTTTTCTCTAAAATGTAATCTCTCTCAGCCCATTCCGTTAAATAGTCTCTGTTAATAATATTTAAACGCAATCTAAACAGAAATTAATAGAATATTATCAAATTAATATCTTTTTGAAAGAAGTTTGTCGCATTTTTTAAATGTTGAAACATTACAATTACAATGAATGAATTGAATATAGAATACCTTTCTTTATATTCTGCCTCCAATCGTTTCAACTTTCGATTATAATCTGGATGAGTTCCATCTTTCAACTGTTGTAACTGTTTCTTTAAACTGGCTAATTTATCTTGGTAGACTCTGTAAAAAGTGATTCGTTAAAAACCAACATCATTCAATTCTTAAAGTGCTTTATTTTGTTTTATTACCTACAACTAATAACGTACAAATATAAACAAATACAAAGGTAAAATGCTCACTGTTCTTTTATCTCCGTATACTCCTCATTTTTACCCATATCCGTTTCACTTGCTTCTTCTGTATCTGAAAACATTATTGTTATTTAACACAAGCATTTAACTCAATAACCTACTTTCTTTTTTATTCTTTTCAAAAATAATAAATTAATATTTCATTCAAAAAGTTCTTTCAACTTATTATTAATTTTATTTGTTTAATAACAAGATGTATACAAACATAAAATAAAAAAATGTAATTATTTAAAAATTGTAAATAAAGAAACAAAATATTTGTATTTTATAGAAAAGAGTTTTTACCTTCGTCGCTATCTTCCTGATCGTCAAGATCACGATCCTCATCTAAATAGTCCTCATTATCATCGTCCATCTCGTAGTCATCCTGACCGTAAATCTCAGAAAAAGGCGAGTCGCGATACGACATATTTATTGATTTTTTCAAATCAAACACTGTTCCAAATTTCTCCTTCACTTCTCAAACTAAATCATACAAGTACATTCAAGATTGAAATTGTAACCAAGCTATGAGTGTCTTTTTATTCATTACAAACAAATGACTGAGAAAAACATTTGAAGTCATTGATACAAAAAATATCAGCAAAACACGTTCAAGAATTGTACTTTTAGTCTTATTTATTATTTTGTACTTGTTTGAAATTCAGTCAACACTTCTTGATGAAATTACACTCAATGTTATGAATCAATCTTTTTTTTAGAACGGTTCTTTTATAACCTCTTATTTGTTGACACTCTCAATCGCGCACGCGAGCAGTTTGGCGCGCATTAGAGCAATATGGCGCGAAATTTGAATGCATAATTGCTTTAAGTACATATCTGATTTTGAATCGAATTAAATTGTCACTTAAGAATATTTCAAGAATAAGTTTATTATTTTTGGAACATTATTCATTTATTTATAATAATTATATGTATATTTTTATTATTAATAAATTTATAAGGAAAGTTCAAACATAGTTGTTTGTTAATATATTAATAATAAACAATATTAGTAAACATTAAATAATAAATATTTAAAAAAATATTTTGTTTCTAATATCATCGTCTATTGATTATCTCAGAATTAAGAGATGTAACAAACTGTTGTTTCCCAGCACGTATTTATTCACCTTAGCAACCTAAAGTATTCGACTATTGAACAACAATTGTTTCTAATAATTTCATCTTATGATATATATACATATATTGTTAATTAAAATATATTATCTTTATAAAAAAAACAAATAATGATTAACATAGTTCATCCAAAAGTACTCGGAAAACCGCCGATATATAAACATCAAGTTCATCCGAAAGAAAATAAGAGTGCAATGGTCTCAGTGTCAACGACCCGAAAAATGACAACAACAAGTTATATGACAGAAGAGTCAAAAAAGAAACTTTCAAATGCAGAGCAGCATAGAAAAGAAACATTGTCAATTTCAATTAATGACAGTTTGAAGAAAAATGCGTCGCAAAAGATGAATGATTGTAATCAAAATGTCATTGAACCAGCTTCCTGTTCATTAGATCAGATTTATTTTATGATCAGTAATGTACAATCGAATAGCACCGCGCAAAAAAGTGTTTGCGAAAAAGAGGAAAATAGGCGTAATGTACAAACTAAAACCAAAAATCAAGTTAGTCTTTTGTGCAATTAATAAATTAGTTCATTTAATTAGTTAGTCGTTTTAATTAGTTTACTTGACTTATTACTTTTAGGTTCAAGCGGAGAAAGATTATTCAGAAATTCTAGAAAATGGCTCAACCTACGATGATATTATGTCATTTTTGGGTAATCTGGAAGATGATATTCCAGATTTTGGTATTATAATTATTTATAACTAATTTTTTGACTTTTATTATTTAGTAGATTAGAAAATTTGAATTATAAACATCGTTTTAGTTTGTTTATGTATCTCATTTAATAACTAAGATTTTGCAATTCTTCTTTAGCTCATTCAGACAAAAATGTAGAGCAGTCAGTTATAGAAAAACCGACATTTCATTCTAATCATCAACAAAACTGTTGTTCCGAATGCAGCAGGTACAATTGTATAATTAAGTTGAAAATAATCTAATCTAAAATAATTCCATAACGGTTAATTTAATTGTAATTTTTCTGATCTTTAATTAATCTTTCTACGATAATTTTATATTTAATTTATTTTGTATAGATTTTTTAAATGCAACACTTCTATCATTTAAATTAATGTTTTGTGAGACTTGTATTTAGTAATTGAATTTATTAATTGAATTAATGAACTATTAACTTAAACAATTATATCAATAGAGAAAATGTATTAAAGAGAATTGCGTCAAACGCTTTGAAAGACGAATTAGCAACAGCGCAATTGCAATTAGAGGAAAAGGATGCGACGATCAAGTTTTTGAAAAACGAGTTGAAGACTGAACGAAAATCTGCTTTTGACAAATTAGAGAATCATAAGAAAGAGCAAGCCGTTAATTTGCAGAACAACAAAAATAAATATCAAAATATAATTAAACGGCACCAGAAATTCATCGAGCAGATCATTGCCGAGAAAACGGATTTGACGGATAAGTGCAATGCTTTGGCTCAGCGTATTAAAGAAATGGAAGCAAAACAGCAACGTGAGCTCAAAGTTATTGCCGAGAGACACGCCGTCGAGTTACAAAGAGCGAAAGAAATTTGCGCTGCATCAGAAAAAATTCGACGTGAAAGATGGCTTGAGGCGAAAACAACGAAAATTAAAGTAATGTTAAGGAAAACATTTCATTGTTATTACATTATTAATTTTGTTATTAAATTATTATTTTGTGCAAGTATAATTAACAATTTTTGTTATCCTTTATTTCTTATCAGGAAATGACTGTAAAAGGTTTGGAACCAGAATTGCGAAATATGGTGGAACAACATCAAAGAGAAATTCAGGATTTAAGAAGTTTACATACAAAAGAGCTGCAGGATGTGGAACTGCGAACAATTAGACGAACGAATCAACAGCTCGAGCAGTTGAGATTAGAGTTAACTGAAAGTTACGATAAGATGCTGAACGAAGAAAAGGAGTCTATGAAGAAGAGGTGATGTACTTTGATTAATGCAAATCTAGGAAAAATTGTTTTTTAATAATAATAATAATAAATCTGTCGAATAGGTATCAAGATAAACTTGATGAACAGGAAACCATTTTATTAGCTCAGAAAAGAAAGTACTTTAATGACTTGCAGGAAGAAAAACGCAAATTTGCCGAACAGCAGAAGAAAAATGACGCCGAAAGAGATGAGGCGATAAAAAAAGCTTGCTCTGAATATTATGTAAGATTATTAAAAAGAAGCAATAAAGTAACTTATTTGATAGATCAAAATTGTATTGTATAATGTAATAATATTTTTGTAGGAAAAGTATGACGCGATGTCTCGAAAATTTGAATCTGAGAAAAAATCGTTTCAAGAGTCAATAATAGCTGAAAAGGAAGCGTGGATATCTAATAATCAAAGACAATATAATGCAAAGCTTGCGATGGCTGAAGCTCGGATTCGAGATGAATGTGTTCGAGAACGCGATAAGCAGATAGAATTAGCAATCGCGAGACTCGAAATGGAAACGCAGACGAAAAAAGCGAGTCTTCATAAGAGTTTTGAAAATAAGATAAGGTTGAATATAACAATTATTTTATTCATTCTTCTTTGACGTTAATGTTGATGATGATAATATTAATTTATGTTTGTTCAAATGAATGTAAAACTAGATGTTTAACTGAAAAATACGAGACGGATTTACAAGTTGCACATGACACAGAGCGACTCTTAAAAGACAAATTGGAATCTATTCAAAAAAGATTAGAAGAAACGGAAAATAATCTTCGTAATGCCGAAAGCACTGTCGAGAGATTAAGCGGCGAGTTAAGAGATTCTCACAAAGTAATATTTGCATGGGACTTTTTGTTTGGTAATTTATTATTTTTCAAATGGGTTGATAATCAAATAAAATTAATTGTACGACTGTTTTGCAGTTAATTGATAAATTAACTGTGGAGAGGGATAGTGCAAAACGAATAGTCCGACAAGAAATTGAGTTGGAGAAGAAAGAATTGGAGGAACAAATTGCTTCTTTGTATCAAGAATTAAGTAAAAGTAACTTTAACAAAGAAGCTTTGATGGGCCAAATATACAGCAGGTTTTTATGCATTTCATCCAAATGTTCTGAAACAATACAATAAAATGAAATAAAAATGAAATAATGCAGAATTTATATTATCGAATGTATTTCAGGCTCAAATTAGTCATGACTCAAAAAGATTTGACGGTAAAAAATCTTTCAAAAGAAGTCGATGAGTTGACGAAAAAATGTGATCACTTGGAACAGCTTTTGGACCAACAGCGTAGAGAATATATACTTAAATGTTTGTAGATAATATAAATAAGCAAACCAACTGAATCAATTGATTTGTTTTATTTGAATACAATTTTTACAAGCCACTTTACATGAAAATAATTACATTTGATGTAAAATAAATTTGACTAAAAACGACTTTTATAACATATTAAAATAAAAAATCGAACATTCTCCCTGTGTTTTTATTATTTGACATTCTTACACTTTCTTTACAATTTGTACAACGTCTTCATCATTTAAGACGTGATCTTTGCCAACTTTTTGACATTGATGTTTCACGGATGATCCCCAGACTAACGCACTAAAAAAGATATTTTTAAATTAACATTTTTACTAAATTTAATTTTTATCAATAAAAGATTATTTTTTTTAATTGTTTACTTACTATTTGAACTCTTTAGCGATTGATCTATGTAGTTTATTGCAAAAGTCCTCGACAGTTCTTTTGTCTTTATTTAAAACTACCGGAGAATTGTAATCAGGCAATTGTCCTTTCGGTTTTGTGTATCTAAAGAGAAATTGTTTCGTTATATAAGATGAATCTTTTTACAAGAAAAAGTTAAATTTTGTATAATTACATTCAATAACTTACATTCTAATAAGTTGCAAGTAATCCCACATTTTTTCTAGTAAATCATCAAAGTTCCATTTGTGATGTGCAGAGATTGGTACACAGTGAGGTATTTTATAAATAACATCCAATTCTTCAATACTAATTTGATCTAAATCAAACAATTTAGTAATCAGAAATTATATGCCATATTTTATAATTAAAATAATTTTTCGTTACTCGGGGAGGGAAAATGCCATTTTCCTCCCTATGGAGATTTAGGAAAATGGCTTTTTTCCCTCCCTCGTAACGAAAAGTATAGTACGCAACATGGGAGATGATCGGAAATGTGTGTACGTAATGTACTATTTTTTAGCATACAAATATTGTGCAAAACGATATTTACCAATTTTATTTAATAAATAAATGCATGGAACATAAACTCTATTTCCTTCAATAACATCAATCAAATCGTCAGCAGTTGCATCGTAACGTAAAGTTATATCTGCATTATGTATTTTGTATTCAGCTAAAATTGATTTTACGGTATCCAGATCTAGTTCAGACTGTTGACACTATAACAAATAATATAACATTTATTTTGATTAATTTTATGAATATTATTGAAGTGAACAAAAAATAATAAAATGCAATAAAATGAAATTAGATCTATAAACCATTGTTTGCAAATTGATTCCTCCTTTATCTTTCTTTCTGAAATTAATATTCGGTGGTTGTTTGTTCAATCGTAGACCAAAACCTTCCAATTCATGTTCTATGATTTTTTTATGACCGAGTGGTTTCAGTACATCCAATACAATAAAAATAAGACTGCAAGTACGAGCCACAGCGATGACTTGTCTACCTCTACCTTTACCGTCTTTTGCACCCTCAATAATTCCAGGCAAATCCAATAGCTGAAGTATAAAAGTACTTCAATTAGAATCATGATTGAAATAACACTGCACAATCATGTTTTGGATTCGCATGATTGAATGGTGCAAAAATACAAACCTGAATTTTTGCACCTTTGTATTTAATGCAACCAGGAACTGTTGTGAGAGTTGTGAATTCATATGCAGCAACCTCAGAATAAACACCTGCCAAGGTATTTAAAAGTGTTGATTTTCCCACTGATGGAAAACCTTGAAAAAATAATGGAAATATCGTATTAATACAAAATATAAAATTAATGTTTATTAATGTATATAATGTAATTAAATTATATAAAATTTGTTTAAAAATAATAAATATCATACATGATTAATATTTGATTATTTTGAATAAAGAATATTTATTGAAAAAAGACAAACCGACAAATCCAATTCTGGCATCACCAGTTTTTGCAACTTCAAAACCAGCTTCTCCACTGCTGCCGCCACCACCTTTTGGTGTGATAAGTTCTTGTCTCAATTTTGCAAGCTTTGCCTTCAAGAGACCTAAATGACCTGAGGTGGCTTTATTTTTTTGAGTTCGAGCCATCTAAAACAGATGTTTATTTCATTTAAAATGACCAACGAGAAAAAATGAAATAAATTCATATTTATTAATTGAAACATTATTCTCAAACTATTAAAAATTGTTATTTTTATTTCATATAATAATAAGTAAAAAATTTTGAAAATGAACCTAATTTTTGACTTATTGAGGTTATGTATAAAACTTTTGTTTACTTACCTCGGCCTCGATAGAGGCAATTTTTTCTAAAATTGTACTCATTTTGACAGTTAATCGCAAATGGACGTATTAAAAATAATAATGTATTTGACTTGACGTGTGATTTAAGTGCAATCGCATGATCAATGACACGTGCTGCACTTTGTTGTTGCTCCCGAACGAGGAACAATACTGAATTGAATTGGTTCGCAACCAATCTGAAGTTAGATACCTTTTAGGATTTTTCGCGCTAAGTGAGATGTTTATTTGAATATTTGTTCAAGGAAACTTATTTATATTAATTTATATAAATAAAACATTTTATTTATAATAAATTATTTTTCATTTATAAAATTGTTATTAATAATCATGATTTCAATAAACAATTTTACAATGTTTAATAGTTTCAAAAAAGTCTAAATATTTGTATATTGTTTAACAACATTTTCATTTTTTTTATGAAGCAGTTTTAATAATTTTCTAAAAAAGAAAAAAATCTTATTCAAACATTCAGAAACTCAATAAAATATTTAAAAAGGGTTGAAAACATAGAAACTGTTTAAATTTTATCCAATCAAAGTTTAATCTAAAAAATAATAAAAAATATCATAATTAAAAATTATTTAATATAAATATTTTACATTTACTAGGTTCATAGATATTTTTGCAAATCCATCATTATCATATTAAAATGGCCCTTTTGTTATTTATTATATTATAAAAGGCACTATTTTTTGTCGTTTTTGAATGGATGTTAATATGAGTGATACGCAAACAAAAAAGCTGTTACAAATTCATGTTTTTCTCAGTAGATCTAAAGCAAAAACAGGCTGAGAAAGCCGCAGGTGCTGTTGCGCATTTAAAAATGCATACTAACTATCCTTCAGGGAATAGTCGACTTGGTTTGTTTGTGACCTTGATTACATTCTTCTAATCTTTTCACTCGATTTTAAAATTGTAAAGTCGATTGCACTGCGAATTATATACACGATTAATCCATTTAACTTCAAGTCAAATGCAAAACAGCAATTAAAAAAAATTGCATTATTCGATCTTCTTTAAGTTTCCTAATTAGTTCATTTTACCATAATTCGTTCAATGACAAAATAATTCTTTTTTTTTTTAACTATTTTGCAACACACCTTTCTAATTGATGTTAAGTTTCTCAGTTGGAAGATGTTCTTTAAAGAAAATTAAATATTCTGGATGATTACACATTTATGTACTTGTTTTTCATTGCAGCAGTTAGAGCCCTAAATTAGATGCATTTTTTCTTATAAAATAAACTGTATTTTATCAGATAATTTTTTACAGTTAAATTAAAAAATTATATAAAACATAAATAAATATTTACATAAAATGTTAATATTTCTATTTGTATTATAATATTATTGATTATTAAATACAAATATAGTTATATGCGGTAACTGTTCTACTTATATAACACTTAATTTCCAGCGCAAGACAGTATTTAATTTTAAATTTGACGGAAGATTCTAATTTCGAAATTGTAAGGCTTAATCAGACATCAAGTTTTTATGTTTTAGCATGTTAATATTCCTAATGTAAATCTATATCTATGATCTGATTCAGGCGTCGAGTAATTAATGTTTGAAAAGATAATTAGCTACAGTTTTCGTAGTTACTTTAAAACATTAAAAGTCCGTTCTATTCACGATTTCCATCAACTGCATCACACAAATGATGTGTGCTAAAGCGCATAATAAAATGAATGAAATCAAACTAATTGAAAAAGAAAAAAAAAAAAAAAAAACTTAAAACTTCCAAGATAAGATTTGCTCATATTTGTTTTTTTTTCATATTGTTTTAATTAAATAATATTAAGTCCGTTACAAAAAAATTTCTGTTTATTTCAAAGTTAGACTTTCTACATATCTATTTTTGAAAAAAAATTTTATTTTTTTTATATTTTATATTGATTGTTCTTACTGCTCAACTATCTTTAATTGCGGCTAATAATTAGCACTTGTCAGGTGGGAAGTTGCACCAGAAGCCTAAACTAGCTATGAAGATGATTTGCATGATTTGAGTAATCGGTCGATTGCATTGTAATGAAAACCACAAATCAGTAGGTTTGTGTTTCCAGAATGAACCCATCCCTTTGGTTGTCGTTGCGACTGGCGCGCATACCCGGGTGTTTTGAAATCGCGCCAAAGTGGAGAAGCATCCGTTTCGCGGCAGCTCCGTCGAAGTAGAACGCACGCGTGTTATGAGTGCCCGATCGTCGAAGGGTTGGTGCTGGTGCGACG
>JABFPJ010000535.1:0-38667 GCA_022817425.1 Gryon sp. ZL-2020 | reverse complement strand
TTGGAAATGTTTATCCAAAAAAAAAAAAAAAAAAAGAGTAAAGTAAAAATTGTTCCTTTATAGCATAATCCCAGGACTTGGGATCAGACTGATTGCAAAAGAGAATGTGAAAGTAAACGCATGAAAGGCCGTGAGGGCGAGCCGCGCGTTGTTGAATTTTATCAGACGCTCGCGATCTCCCCTAAGACCGGAGTTAGCGTGTGCAAAGGGGGAAAGGGCCAGGGGGGAGGGGGTGAGCGGGAGAGAAGGTCCGAGGGGGTAGCGGGCTAATGAACTTCTCATTGATTGGTTAAAATTTTGTTAATACCCGGACGTGTGCTTCCACCATACCTTGCCTGGTGCTTCGACTGTGCCACCCTCAGAATCTACCCACGACCTTCATTCATGCCCTCGTCTCACTCTCAGAAGGGTAAAATTCGTCGAAACTTTCTCTTTGCTCCCATTTTGGGTGCGTTGCTAGTTAGGCCTCTTTCGTACAGACATCAACGCTTATGATTACAACTAACGAAATTTCCCTATCGCTGATCAACCCTTCCATCGATCGAGTCGCTTTCTACGCAAGGGCTGGACCCCTTGTCAAAACATTCTTTGATCCGCGAATCCCAACTTTTGTAGCGCCAGTATTACACTTTTCATA
Source organism: Gryon sp. ZL-2020 (assembly GCA_022817425.1). Classification (NCBI taxonomy): domain Eukaryota; kingdom Metazoa; phylum Arthropoda; class Insecta; order Hymenoptera; family Scelionidae; genus Gryon; species Gryon sp. ZL-2020. The sequence goes on along the minus strand of JABFPJ010000535.1, from coordinate 38,030 downwards.
TCAAACAAAAAGAAAAAAAAAAGAAAACATGCAGCGTATGATTTTTCTCGCGGATTACATTTAACTTGAATGATTATCTGCACGATTGGTCGAAGTGTGTTTGTCCTGTGGACAAACACATTTCGACCGCTTATCGCTTGGCTTTACTACTGCATTCGCGCTGCATTTCAAATGAAATCGATTCGCTTAACTTTGTGACTGTCCAAAGTGTTTCCGAAATGCTGATCGTGTTTGCTAAGACAATTAACTTGTAACTTGGATACATGGATCAATGAAATGCATACGATTAAGAATTAATGATATTGTTATGTTGCAGAAACTCATGGAACAAATTAAGCTGTCTTATTTTTTATTGATATTAAAAAAGAAGTTAGTTTTCGATGATAATAATAGAAAAAATGTGTCAATACTTATGAAAGTTGATCGCCACGTCAGAAAATCCGACATAAAAGGTTTAGTCCCTAACCTTAGACAAGAACAAGACGCAGCGAGGGTCAAAAGAAGTTTCTGACCCGCTTATGGAGATCGCACGAGTGCGGAATTCCCGCTCCGTCGTCGAAGTTTGCCAAGTGTCAAAGTCGACATTCTCGTAGCTTCTGTCTTCGTTTTGCCGCTGCAATATCTTAGCTGTTGGATAGTTTCTTTATTGCACCTACTGGTTGTATCATGTTCTATCTATAGCTGGCGTTCTGTCCGTCAAACTAGGTGCGGATTAATTCTTCATTGCAAAGTTGATAAGAAGCGAAAGTGAAGCGTTTCGACGAAATCGCGATTCAATTACAAGACAACAAAGGACGAACAATTGAGGGGGATATATTGTTATGATAATTTATTTAAGCGACGCAAAAATTGCGCGTACAAACGGGAGCGAACGAGAGAGATGGCTTGAACGAATGTCGGACGAGAGATGACGACGAAGAACGCAACAGAGAAAATTGGACAAAACAGGAGGGAATCAAGATACGAGAATGAGAGGGATGGCATATATAACGGCGAGGAAGATGGATATATAAAGAAGATAGGGTTATGGAGCGTATTAGTTCGACAGTCTCTCCGGGTTTTGAAGGGTAAAACTGGCGTAGAGACGTCGAGGCATTGGTCACATTCAAATGAGGGTCGACGGGGGATAACGAAAGCGACGCAAAGGGAGAGACGCGGACAAGACGAAAAGGGAAAAGCAGTCGTGGCGCTGGTCAGAGGATGTGAAGGACAAAAGAATTTGAGGATTAGTGTCCGGGCTTAGGTTGGGATTCACAGTCGGCTGGCCGGCTGACTGTCAGTCTAATTTACGTTTCAATCGGGATGATTTTCGGATTGAGTATCAATAGGTTGGCGTGGTTGGTCTTTTGAGTGGCTGCCAGCCAATTATAGATCGACCTTTTGTCCACGATGAGAACAGGTCGTCATCGTGGTGTTAGCTCGGTAATTGATTAGGTAAACGGGAGCTAATCAGTTCAGAGACGAACACGTCATTGGTTTAATCTTTCGCTCCAGCTCTTTGGCATAAGTTAACAAAGTTGCCGAGCCAGAAGTCTCAGTGGTGAGTGGGTGTATTGCAGGTGTAAGAAAATGATTAGCGACAAGGTAAGCGAGCCGATCGTTGAATGAAAATCAAGGAGCAAGTCGAAAGCCCGCATGGTTTGATGGGCCTTTGGGCACAGTCAGTTAGAGATATTGGCCAAGTAAGGGTGACTTTGCTGGGGCGTATCGTCAGCGGCGAAGCTTCGTGAGTTGCGATTGCCGTAGCGTCATCTCGCTCGTTATCTTACACCGCAGCCATAGCCTCAGCTCCTTCTAACCCTTTGCCGGCGATTCATCTATCTCCCATTCTCCCTCTCTTTATTTGAGTATAATTATTGATTATTGGACGACGGAAGGCAGGCAGGCAGGTCGGCTACTCTCTAGGAAGAGAAGGTGGTGGAGGAGGAGGAGGAGGCGTACAAGCAGAGCAGGAGGAGGCAGTAGCGGAGAGAGCCGGTACCACGTTCGAGAGGGGCTGGTGAGGGTGGAGGTCGGTGGCAGGCAGGCAGGCAGGGAGTCGAAGAACGCTACGGGAGGGTGATTAAGCTATATGCCTGGCATATACCACCCTCTCTTACTCCGTCCGTAGCCTTCCCTTTCGACGTGGCCCCTTCTTCCGATCGCCTCGTCTCTCTCGGACTTTCTGTACTGACAATTAGACTGATAGGTATATCTTAGTCTGCTATCGATTTGATTCCACCCTATCGTGTGAGTATACACCAGCGCAGCGGGCAAAATTTACATCGTGTATGCTACAACGGCGATGGGCTAGATGTGCCGCTGTTGCCTTCCTTCCTTCCAGTTTCACCGTTCCCTTTCTCGACCTTTCTTCCATCCCGCGCCCTCAAGCAGCCTTCGATTATAACTGAGAGCCATCTCCCTCCCTTCTATCCATCCATCCCGCATCCGAACCCGACGCCGATACATCCGCTTTGATTAGTGCATTACCGCCCGAATTCGTTGCCGTCAGGGGAGCCTTCCGCCAATCTCACGCTCGACCTCGTTCGCGTCTCCTTCATCTTTTTCGCACACCCCCTTCCTCTTCACAACTCTTCGTTACCCCCCTTCTTCCCCCCTTTCTTTGATCATGTTACATCAACGTCGACTCTATTTTTCATCTGCTATCTGTTGATTTCATCTGCGCCCTTGGCTTTTCGTTTCTTCCCGCTGATCGCGTAACTGTTCTTATTAATTATGCAGCGACCCTCCCACTTCTTTCGATGTGTCTACTTGCGATGCGAGATTCAGGATGTGAGTCGACTAAAACGAATCTCGATTATCTTACCTGAAACAGACAAAAAAAGGAAAACTTGGTTAGTTGGACGTTTGGAAATAATGCATATGTATCATTAATTATCCTAACATCAGAAGCGATTAACAGCTTTTGCGCAAACACAAGATAATTATTGCAATTCTATAACAGCTGTATAATCGTCCATGCGGTATTCATTATTCACACTCATGTTAGATTATTAAATCCCAAACGATCGCGTGATACCTTTCGCGAGCTTAGCGTCCGGTTGAATACTTGTTTCTCGTCGGTGGAAGTTTACGCGAGCGCTTTGCGTAGTCGTCTAAGTTTGCGATTAATTGAGTGAGTCCAGGCGCCAGCGGCCAACAAATCATAGGCACTATTGGTGTTGGTGCGAACAAATCTCGTGGCGAGTCTGTCGAGAGACTCTTTGACGAATATGAGAGTGAAATTGTGAAGTTGAATCGATGTGATTATTAAAATAGTGGAAAGCCGAGCAGTGGCCGGCGCGCTTTTCATATACGCAGCGACGAATAATTAACGACGTTAATCGACAGCTCGATGAGTGTTGACGAGTGCTGAATTCACAATCGCCTATTCTTCCTCTCCCACCTGACACTCGTTTTATATCATTATATTGCTGATAATCAAATTTGCATTGCATTGAATATCGATACCCCATGGCGGTCCTCTTAATTTATCAATCATTGGAAAATACTAACGAATGCCCGCGTACATTTGTCGAGGACTACGTTAAATCGACGCTGATTGACGGGCTTGAGCGATTTTTTTTTCTTAAGAAATTTGTGCGATTCAAGTATTTGACATGTGACATTGCGATTGATTTAAAAAAACCGATTAATAATGAAATTAAAATTAATTTTTTTTATTTCATAAAAATTTAATATTCAAAATTAAAATAAATAAATTATTCATACTAAAATTTTTGTAAAATATTTGGCATTGAATTTATTTAAATTATTAATATTTTATACTACTACATTGAATTTATTAATTATTAATATTTTATACTAAAATTTAAAAAAAACGATTTATACTTGGTATTATAATTAAATACATGTTTTTGGTTAAACTTTTAAACGTTTTTATCTCGATTATAGTTTGTACAAATTGCACAAAAAGTATGTAATAAAGTGATTAATTTATTTCAACAACACAAATTCATTTGAATTGGATTTTCAAAGACCGATTCAACAGGAAGAATTCTGATCCGGGACCTGATTGGATTCCATGAAAGCCGTCATCTGCTTTCATTCAGAGGAAAGACGAAGTTGTTTTTCATAACTTGTTCAATTGACTATTGATCGACATAAAGTCCGGGCTAATGAACTCGCGCGATTCTCACAGACGTTAATCTCGCTAACAGAAGCGTTTTATCGATTACGACATTCATCCCTTTGGTGACACGGTCCTCACTACGTCGTAAAAATCTCAGATATCAAAATCCTGTCGAGTGAATGCAGGTGAAACAGCCCCATTGCGCGAGCGTCTTGTCTATATACACATTCATTGTTTCGTTTAACTTTCATAATGTACAAACTAGTAAAATAACAAAGAAATTTGATACATATAACAATAAATAAAAGAACATAATTAAATGAGAAAAAATTGCTTTCTGACTCATTTTTACATCAAACAAACAAAAAAAAGATAATTTTATTAACAAATATTAATTAACTTTTTTGTCTATATTTAATGGAAATATTACTAATAGAGAAAGGTTATTCTTTGCGGAAAATAAGATGAATATATAAAGTCACAGCACATTATGAATTAAAGCAAATTCAGTTTCTCTGGTTAAAAGCAAAACACGTCGGAAAAAACTCTGCCTCTGGTTAATAAATTGCAATTTAACTTTATCGTCGTTATAAAATAGTGTGCTGCGAACAATTTTTGCGTCGACAAGACAGAGTGCTGTCCGAAGATGAGAACGTTACAATAAATTGAAAGTAAGACTCGCGGAAAAATTGTTCAACCGCTAAAAAAACAGCGTGTAAGTTCCAAGCGCAGTTTCCTTTGACAAAATTGCACACGATGTATATAATAATCGATTGAACACATAATTCCGTGCTCGCTACACGAAATTTAACGATAATATTAATATAATTAGACATTTTTATGACGATGCTAAACGCCAAAGTACGAGCGAATACCAATATTGGAACTTCATTATATCAACGTGACATGATAAATTACAAAGTTATAAGCCGGACAAAGGACGTCGATCGCGTTGTAATAGTCGACCGTTTGCAAGTAATTCTGTCGAAAATCATTGCGCAAGTATATCGGGCGTTAAGTGTGTAAGGGAGACAGCGATAGCCAGATAAGGATATGCAGAAAGAAAGAGTGAGAGAGAGAGAGATAGAGAGAGAGGGAGAAGGCGCGGCGGAGTTTGCGGATCAAAAACAAAGACTACTGGCAAAGCGCTTAAGCGTGTTCGACCAAGAGAAGTCCAAGGTGATTGATTGCGCGGCGCGCTATTCGAATTCGCGAGCGTACGCTCGTTCGCCGGGTTCCTGACATAATGCTCTCGTTTATGCACGGAGACGTGGGCAGCGGCTTTTGCGGCGTCGACGATTCTATCGATAATGCCCGGATTCTAACAGGACGTTCAATAACGCGTGTCCAATCCATAAGTTATTAAGGCTTCGTGTGCGTTCGTAACAGTCTCATGTAGACTACATGCGGGTGGCTTCTGGGATCGGTTACAATGACCCCGCAGGCCGCTCGAGAGAAATGAAATTACCTATATCCTCTCGTCTGATTGGTTGATCATTCGACTTGTAAATTAAAAGAGACTCTCCAGCATGCGTTATATAGATTAGTACTAATACATTCGATGCTCTGATTTTAACGTTACTATAAGATCCCACGTTATTTACCATTTATTCGATGAGACTTTTTTCATCAATCAATTCAATATGTTAGAAGAAAAAGAAATGATTTAAAGTGATTGTATAGCTTATTTTGAGTTATGGATTCTTTGTCCTTTAATTTTAATAATTTAACAGGAATTATTTATAATATTTGTTTAATTATAAAATAAACTATTTGATAGTAAGATTGATTTTCGTTTGAAACAAGATAAAAGCAATTTGACAAGAAAATTTCATTTTAATTATCCAAATCGAACGATTTACGAGCAATTACGTAAGTACGATAGAAAATATTGGCGAAAAAAAAGTGAAGTCGCGTGCAATGCAATCACACGTGGGACGAGGCACCGCGAGTCAAATTGGCTTTATCAGCGTGGAATTCATGAAAACGCAATCGTACAAAAATTGATCGCCATGTTCGGTTCGTAAATTTATCTTTGAAATGATACCGCAAAGCTGCTTGTATCGGCCCGAGGAGCGGCACGCGAAATCGATTGACAAAAAATAATTGATAGTTATTTCTCGTTCCCTTTAATAGATTAAATTTATTCGTAATTTTGTCGTGTAATGTTGTGGTTAACGAAAAACCAATAGTATATCAAACACAAAGCAGTTTAAAGATAAATGTATAAATATTATTTTCATTTCAATCAAAATCATTGAATCGTTGAAATTAAAGTTTAAAAATATTAATTAATATGAATAATTGTTTTAAATGTGTAAAATAAGAGTTAAAAATGTAAAACAGACAAGCGAACGAATTGAAATCTTGCAACAAGTTTGGAACAAGTTTGTAAAAGTTGTTTTCAAGTTTGTTTAAGTTGAAGTATTAAGTTACTCATAAGACATGAAAATCGTTCAAAGTGTTCGTTAAGCACATGATCCAACAAATCATAATTCGAGCTTATAAATAGTCAATCTACATACGTATAATTTTAGCGCGCGAGGTTGGATAGCGCATGTTTGTTGTGCGCGAAGTGGAAAAAACGCGCTATTAATAAACAAACGGCGATTTAACTGTGCGCGACATTAATAAAAAGAATGCGTCGGATTAACGCGTAGCCCGGGTCCGATTCTGAATGACATTTAAGATCTATTTTGATACTTCCCGTCGAGACGCTGATGATGGCCGTTGCGTTGAAAATTGTATGTATAAGTTTAAAGCCGTCAATTACACGTAACTGTGCTGCGAGGAGATCAGGTGGATCATCCGCAGTGGGAATCCGTTCTTTCATTGGCGGCAAAAAGGCAATGAGAACTTGGTCTCGACTCAGGTGCCTCGGGAACGGCGAATTTCGTGGACCTCGCGCGCCAGCGCAAGAAGTTATTAGAGAAATGTAGAAATAATTATCGAATTGTCGGATGCTGAGTGAGGCCATCGCGGCGGTTCTGCGTGCGCTTTTTCTCCGCACCGGCACCGTGGGAAGATAAAGGAAGGCGATTAGTGTCATTTGAAGAATGCGATGACATTTTTTTGTCCTCCACGCGGAACGAACAGACCTTCTTCAGACCCGACATTAACCGGGAACTGCCGCGCAACATTCTCTTCGCTATCGCATTCGCGCCGATTATCAACGCGAATGACCAAACAACGACTTCTTAATCAACATTATTTACGTTCGTTCAACGATGTACGATTGCTTATGCGCAATCATAAAAAAGAAATGAACAAAAAAGTATCGAAAAACAGTTTAATCATTTCAAACGATTTACAATGGGAAAAGAGCTTCGGACATTGTCACATTGATACGTAATTTTTGGAATTTGATACAAGTAAATACATTTTTATATATATTTTTAATGTATAAAGAATGCAATTTTTATTATTGAAATGAATATTTATAACGAATTACAAAAAATATTTTATTTAATGAATTGAGTTATTTAATGTCGACTTGATTTAAAACTTTCAAGTTGTCATAACCGTACTTTACTATAGTGTAAAAATGAAATCGGGTGACAGCGATTTATTGTATGATTCAGTAAGTTGGAGTTTATTGAACAGACTTATGTAATGCTATTTTTTTATCACCTGTTTTTATTTGATGTAAAAACTTCTATACCAATGTACATTGTAAAGTATATTTACTTATACTCGGAAAATTTGATGAATGAATATAGTCAAAGAATGATTAATAATTCAAACTATCTAATGTTTAAATCATTTTATTGATTTAATGATTTTATATAATGTAGTGTTTTTATTCAAACATATATATATGTGAAAGAATAAGGAAGAAAAAAGCAAGACACGGAGTTAAGCGAGATTACATTTTTTGCTTAACAAATTCACACGATTTAATTGTAATTAACTTTCACTTTATTCGCGTAAAAGAAAAATAATATTTATTATAAATCGCGTGACTTTCTCCAAATATTACCATTTAATAACTCAAAACTTTTTAAAGAACCAAACTTTATAAAATGATAAAAGTTTGTTCTTTTTTTGCTCGACGGATTGTAAATTATTCGTCCAGTCGACGTACAATCTTAACGATGAAAATAAAATATTTATCTTAAATGCGGCGAAGCGATAGAGATTTCCTACAAAAGTCTATAGATTACAGTTTATCGTAACACCGATACCGCGATTATTACTTTACGAACAGAAACCGCTGATTATTTTTGCCGAATAGAATGTTCGATACAGTCTTATCAATTTTTTTTGTACATTTATATAACATTAATTAATTCCAACAATGTTGGCTTATTAAAAGCGTTGGCCTTTCTCGCGGTGGCGCATCGGGTGGATTTGGGAGTTGATAAAAAGCGGAAACATCGGCGTACTTTGTCTTGAAACGAAGGAGAACATTTTTTAACAGGCGGAAGTTTTCTGCGTGCATTATTTTTCGTCGAGATAGGAAGTCGATATGTTCGTCATGGGTCCCCCGAGGCCAACTAATACGCCCATTAAAATATTTCAATGCAATCTCAGCTTCTAAAGCAGTTCAGATAAGTAGTTTAGATCTCAGATCAACTAATTATATCGCTATTTTCAAGGTTTTATACAAAACTAAAGTTAAAATACCATTGTTCAAACAAGATTTTGTCCCTAATTTGTTTAAACAAATTATTTCTTTTCTTTTTTTTTATACACAATACAAAGACAAGGATTTATAAAAGTCATCACAAGATATTCATGGCAAACACAGTTGGACAATTTCATTTGCAGTAAAGTTGAGTTAAAAAAGTCGATCGTTAAATTTGCAATGTAAATGATTCAACTGGCAGTTCAGTTAATAATTCAATTTACCGGGTTGATTGCAAAGCCAACAATCGAGACATCACAATCAACAATTTAATTCTCGCAATCTAAATTTTCCGAAGGAAAAGAACTGGAAAAAAAACTAAGACACAATTGGCGTATAAAAAAAGAACGAAACGAGGAAGAAAATCACACGGCTCGTCAGTTATTGATAGCGTGCCATTAAGCTAATGAATTTAATCAGAACGAATGAAAATGAGGCGTCGCGTTCGACCAGAAATCGCGTATTTGCTTCCCCCTTGGCAAACGGTTATTGGAGATTAGATTTTTAAATTGAAGAAGCCGACTCACGACCGAGCGTCTTATAACCTGTAGTTAATGCGGCGTTCTCTTTTCCGCCGACTTGCACGCGGAATTAGCATATCTTGGTAAGTGATCCCCGGACTCTAATTGAATTATTTTTAAATTCCCATAAAATCGCGTGAAAATTACAGACCAGGCGTGTCACCGCGCGCGCCTTCGGCGTGCCGCTACGCTGCTACGCTACTACGCTACTACCCGTATTGGGCGCGATTCATTTTACGCAACGTTTCACCCACTGCTTCATGAATTTTATGACGCCGTGACGTACTTATCGGAAGATTTTTAATTGAGAATCCCCAAACGAATTGGACCGTCTCGCTCGCAAAAATTACCAAACGAATTGCTCAATAATTTGACTTCTGACTGATAGACGTTGCTTCTTCGATCAATTCTGGGGGGCGACGGCTTTGTTACACTTTGTTTTGTTGCGGTTGAAAAAAGTAATCAGTCGATATGGAAGAGTGACGAACATTAAAGCCATTAAAAATATCATCATTAATTTGCAACAATAATTTAATTATTATTCCTTATTAATAATTGTATTTTTATTATTTCTGATCATTTATAAAATTAACGAACAAATATTGTTTTCGCATGCACTTTATAATTTAATATTTGTTCACCTTATCCCATATAAACATACATTTTTCTGTTTTTGTTGAAATAATGATATTATATAAGTTATTAATTTTTGTTTGTCCTGAATTAGAGTCTTAAAAATAGAGTCAAGAAATTACATTATCATGAGAAAAATGTAACCATTTTTGACACTGGAGAAAAAAATGAAGAAGAAAAAAACTGAAAAAAAATCCGGGCCAACAAAACAAACATAATTTCCTGAAAGATAATTCTGCGCTATCAAAAAAAATTATGTATTAAGACCTTGACAGGCGATAAGCATATTCAAATGAAGCCGAACAACAAAAAACGCACTAAATCAAATGACAAAGCGCTGCCAATCTTCATAAACTGGTCTTGTTATCTACGAGTATTTATCTACGCGAGATAACGTCCATGATTAGAGCGATTTCCTCTCGCGATGATTTCGGTCGTTCGATTCGCGTGTGCGCTCGATTCAACCTTGGGGACCATGTTCCGAAGGGAGGGGGGGAAGGCTACCAAATACAACAATAATTGTTGTACGAAAGCAGTTAAGCAAATAGATTGTTGAACAATCTATTTGCTTAACTGGTTTCGTATTGGGTTCTCTGTCTATGTCCCTCTTGCTTTATTCGTCGACTCAATCGCGACAATATTAGGCGAACGAGAATTACTTTCACTTAACGACAATCAAGGGGTACTTGGTAAATACGTCTGCGATGTATTACTATTATTACTTACTGGATTAATAATGTATTAAAGAAAAATATATATATCAGGGAAAAGATATGTTTGACTTGATGTTCATAATGGAAAATGCAATACCTCCAGTTTGTTTAGACTGTCTCGTAATTTTATGATTGCAACGATTTCTAATGTAAATGATCCTTCACTTCAGACTTTATGTATATTTATTTTAAATTACGTTTGATTGCATTAGTTTTGAAACAATGGAATCGTATTATTTGGAATTTAGACATCGATTTACGAAATTCAACAGATTATGACTTTAAAAGTTAAAGAATTTCCCGTTTACTGTATATGAAAAATGCAAAACATCAAAGTAACCCCAATTGAATAACACGAACGACAATATCATTTTATTATTTCATTTAAGGAAGTAAAAAACTTTATACATCCTGAAAACGTATCTTATTATTCATATTCATAGCAATTCATCACATCATATATCCCGCGTGAAACAATCGCGAACTTTCTCCGAAATCACAACAGTTGTCGCTATACTTTGTGCAAACAACAAATTGTAACATCGAAACAAAGCAAAGACGGCGAGAAAGAAAAAGAAAAAGAAAAGTTTATAAGTAAGTAACGAAGAAAACTACTGGTCTATGTGTGGAGACTTATATTTTGCCGAGGAGTTGGTTCTATAGGCGATAGGCCACGTAATTGGCTGACTCCCAATCAGCGTGGGTTGATTGTCGTTTTGGAATCGCGTATGGAATTGAATGAAATGACGTACGTTATATCGACGAAGTAGGTTGGAAAGTTTATTGATATAGCGTTTGGCGAGTGTGCGATTGGTTCGAACGACATGACACAGCTAGAATCAACGATGTTTAGCAGTCAATCGACGCATTCCGTTCGACCTATAAACGTCGGCTTCGGCACGAGTCGCATCGCAAGCCTTGCCGGGTGGTATCTGGGTGGCTAGCGCACTTGTATTCAGCTATATTACGCGATATAACGCGGGCGCCAGCATATCACTGTGTCGCCCCGCGATCATTGCTATAGATTTCTTTTCGTTGGCGTGACGTGGCCGTTTGTTCGAGCTTATGTTTATTTCAATATAAGCATAAGTACCTGGCCGAACTTAATTGTGCAAAGCGCATAGTCCCATTAGATCGATAGTCCGATTAATCGCGCCATTTCGCACTAGATCAACCTTATTGACGACCAATGGGGGTTGTACTGTTTCAAACTTGAAAGAGATTATTGACCTGATAATATTTTGCATACAAAGATTTATCGCTTAAAGAAATGAAACATTTTCTTGTATTAAAAGTGAAATTATTCTTCTAAAATTTGTATAACTTTTGTTAATTCAATTTTTAAATTAGAATAATCAGAATTTGGTTTCAAAGTATAAAAACTTTACCCCAAAAGCCAATAAGAGATCGATATCGGGTCGATTAATCGCGATTTCGCGTTAAATCTACGTCGTTATCGAAGCCGAAAACACGAGCCTCACCGATCCGTAACTTTCAATCAAGTTCTGCGGTGAAGCGCAGTTGCATCTGCTAATTCGTCTAATCAAATTGCACCAAACTCACCGGTGATTGTGCGCGCCGGTCCCAATAATTCGTTGGCGCTTTGATTGCGAGCGGCGACAATTTTTAACGACGACTTTTCTTCTTTTTCGCTCTCACCTTTTTTTTTCTTCTTTTGTCAAACTTATATCTCCGTTCACTGTATTCACTTGACGCACGTCGTCCCCGGGACGGTGTCGCGCTCCAAATGAACACCATTCTTTTTTTTTGTGTCGCCGTGAGTCTTTTTTTCTATTGGTCTTCGCACACAGTCGGTCGTTTCATGAGATCGAACCAAGCTTATGCGATTAGCTGAAACGCGGGAACTTATTTATTTCGTGGCCGATAACCCCGGACTTCCCGCAGTGGCCCGACCAATGCCGAGAACCCGGCTGAAGATAAGAAAATTCCTTTAGCCGATTGATTCGTTTGCTTATCTTCAAATAATTTTGTGCTGTTATAAATTTAGGATCATTGATGATGATGAAATTAAAAAAAATCGATCTCTCAATTTCTTTCTTAAATTCTCGTCAAATTCACGATAATGGATCAGAAACAAAGATATTTTGTTGTCTGAATGGAATTAGTGTAATATAAATTACAAGAAATAACTGGATATGCAAAGTAAAATATTATCGTGATACGTCAACGTTATGTCAAAGCGAACGCATGAATCGATAAAATGAACTGTTCCTCTAGTCAACTTTACTACAACTTCTTTTATTTTTATCAATATCAGCTTTATGGTAATACATTCAACGTTTTCGAGTGAAATGAATAGCAATTAGTCGAATCAAGACCTGCAATTCGATCAATGAAATATTTTTTAAATAGAACAAATAATCTGTTTATACATTAATATCGTATACGAAGTATTCAATAAAAATGAGAGAATTCAATTAGAAATATTTTTTATGATTTATTTAATTTTTTAATTTATACATTTTCTGTCGTGTAATAATACTTTAATATTACCATTTTCTTAACAATAATACAAAGAAAAATTCATTTTTTATTATAAGTTTGAAAGTTTGAAGTATTTGAATCTGAAAGTATTTGAAGTGTAATAAAACCGGGAGAAAAGGTACCAGTTTTCATTTATGAACACAAGCTATCAAACAACATAGTGCGCTAAATTTTAGGCCTTGAATTTGAGCAAACAATCGGATTTAATTGCTCGGCAAACAGTGTCGTTGGAGTTCGTAAAGCTAGAGCAAATTTTAGTTTAAAACTCAACGAGAACCAATAAATGGTGTCGATGAACGAAGTGAACTTTGTCATTTTTTAATCGGCGTTGAGCAATTTAACGAAACCTCTGATCAATAGGCGAAGGGTCACAGATCATGTGTTGCCACTATTTGGCAGTACACAAACACCATCGACGTGCTTAACAGCTCATACATACATTATATTATAAGCCGTAGATAAACATTTCTCGGCTTACAAAAAATAAAACACGCGACGACAAATTCACGCAGCACGTGTATAATCGCGTACAGCTAAGACAAACCCAGACTATGTTATCAAGAAAAAAAATGTTTACAACTTTTACGATTACTCGTTTCATATGTAATGCTCATATCACAAATCAATCTTTTTTTCTTCTTAAACTTTATTATGCATAATTTAACAATTTATTCAATTCAATAGAAAACCGTTTTTTTTTAAATAAATTAACAACTTTTTTGTTATAAAATATATAGACTGGAAACATTTTCCAGATAAAAGATAGTTCAAAACAAACTATGAATACCATGAAAGCGTGTTTATCGAAATGTAAATGGAGCAGTTTGAATGTTGCGATACTAGATCAAATTACAATCGATGATCTTCAACGAGCAGTGCTCAAGAGATTTCGGTTGGACAGCGCGGATCGGTCCTAAGTAAATGACAAAGCGCCGGTACATGAGGGTGAGACGCGGGTTGTGGGTTTTCTCGGCGAGCCGCAATCTGTCCGTTTAACCGTCTGCCTCGTGCCAACGCAAGAATCCTATCCTTTGAGCTTTCTCGAGCTCACCACTCGATGTTCTCTTACATTATTGGACGAGACCACGACGGAAGTTGCCACAATACTATCTATCGTTCAACTGATAGCTGCTCTCAAATGCCATTGCCTGGGCAGTCTGAAGTTTTCGTTCAAAAATAAATGCAGTTGAACAACTTGATAATTAGAAAGATAATTAAAATCATTTCAATTTTAGTTGAATTGATTTATTCAGTTTAAACTAAATTCAACAAAGTTGTATGCAATATCGATAAAAAGCCATCCGTTACACAAATAATGAGAGACATTGATTATATGATAAACTCATTAATCATTTATTTAGCTTAATAATTAATGGAAATACTTAATTATTTGACATTTTACTGTGAATACAAAATGATAGAAAAATCATAAAATCGGACCTTTAATTTTATCTTATGAAATGCACCAGATAATGAAATTATGAATAAGTAATAAAATGGTTTTACGGTGCGTTAATTTTTTATACGCTTTGGTTTTTTTATTTTATTTTGACCGAAGAACATAATTGAAGAAATTGAAAAAAAAGGAAAATAGAAAAAGCGAAGAAAAATATGTGGCATTTTAAATATTTTTGCCTTCCTCCACGACATTTTTATCCGCATTACAGAAATTTTGGTTGCAACTAACTGTACAGTTATAACTTCCGGACGGTCGGCTTTGTTCGACCTATGAGCGAGATTTCGGTCGCCGAACGAGTCCGGTATGCTAAACTTTAGCGCAGTTTCCAAGTAAGCAAATGCTTGTTGGCATTTACACGTTGTCTTCGACTATTAAGTTTACTCGTGTTTACTGATTCACAGAACTGTTTAAATAATAAACTATTTTGTCAAGAAAAATCTGTTTTTTGTTTATATACTAAAGGACAAAATATAGAAAATAATCCTCAAATATACACGGAAATGTTCAACAAAAGAAATTATACAGAAAGAAAATTGAATAGAAATCATTTTTTAACTTTGCAATGAAACAAATGAACAACACTGTTATTAAAAGTATTTGCAAATGATTGCAACTTTTCTGAAAAATATTCTATTTGTCTGCCGTTTCATATTTTCAATTGATAATCGAGAAAATTGTTAATTGTTTGTACAAGTTGAATAACATTTAGAAGTGTCGAAACAACGATGGCAATTGTACAGGTGGCGAGTTAGTAGTTACGAATAATATTTGAACACTTACTTTGCGCGGGTTTCACAAGAGTTAACGAATAATAATTGAACGTAGCTCTCGACGCATTGTGTCGAAACTTTTTCGAATGCAAAGAGGAATGCTTCGACGGTGACAAATCAAAAGCGAAGCGCGACAAACGAGCGAAAGTTGCCGAACTAATAGGACGATTTTCAACTCGGGGTGTTTAATTAAATTAATTATATGCGCGGCCCGTTCGTAATGTAAATTGTGAGCACTTGTACCTATGGCAGGAGACGTCCGACGACGACGACGACGACGATGGCGCATGCTGTGATCGCCAACTTTGATAGTCGCATTTTCATCCATCTATTCTAAATTTGCATTCGAATTTCAATATCAGCAAATAAATTTAATTGTACTAAATTTTGTTACAGTACTTTCAACATTTTATTCAATTTCTGCATTTTATCATTTAATTTTACTAAAAAATGATAAATTAATTACAACAATTGAAATTTATTTTTATTATTATATTAGTTTTTGATCAAATATGGCGAACATGATGAAACGAACGGCGAAGACTAAAGACGGAGAAGCAATCTATAGGTCATTTCTGACAGAAGTCCACGACATGTATCATTCGATGCAATAATAGTGGTCTTGCATCGCTGTTGCGCGAACAAAGAAAACTGATATTGAATATTGCTACTTTTTCATTGTAATTGCTGATAAAAAGTTTTACTGGCATTTAAGATTATTGTTGGAATTTTGTTTAATCAAACATTTACATAATGATGAATGAAACAATATAAAATTATTAATGTTAAAAAGGTAAAAGTTAACATTATTAATGTTATCTTTGGTCTACGAAAATGACATAAATGTATACTTTATTATTAAAATTGCTTTTTTTTAATTTCTCAAATGTATATACAACCTTACATACCCAAACCATTTTTTACTCTGAATTCTTTAAATAAAATTGATAAAAATAATAAAAAGATAATAAAACTTTTCAGTTTCGAAATCATAACGACATAACATGTTAATATATAAATAAAAAAGTCGGCTTTTACTTTGTTCGTTTCACATGTTGTTTTGCTACTTTATAAAAGGACCAATTGCAGTACGTTGAATTTATCAGCTCGACATATCTCAAAGGTAAAAATAATTTTGCTTGGTCGCGATTATTACGATCTCGGGCGCGATTTTTATCCGGAATTAGATCTGAAAAGAGGGCTACGGACTGACCGCGGCCACGAGGATTTTGTACGAGCAGGAAAAACTCATGTGTGTGTTTGTCCAGTCTCACAAAGCAATTCGACTAACTTTTCTCTGGAGCCTGGACTGATTCTTGCCTCGGTAGAAGCGCGGTAAATACATTTTTAAATAAGAGATTTTTGCCCTCTCTCACTTTTCTGGTCTCGGGATTTGGTTCAGCCGTATCGGGGAATTATCCTTTGGGTTGTGCATTATCTTTTGGACATGAGAGAAAGGGTAGCGAGCATCAAAAGGGCGGCTTGGGACGACTGACTGGACGCTTGGCTGGCTCATTCGTAACCCGAACCACTGTCTGACTTGCGCGGAACCGTGCTACTTAGTGCGCCACGACGTACTACGTACGCGACTATAACGCCACGTAATTTTCATCGTCGCCGTACTTTTTGGAGGGAGTGGGATTTGAAATGCTTCCGCACGCATGTTGCTGTGTATTATTTGACGAAACTTTTGCTCAATTTTATCAACAAAGTTTTGCCGTGGCTTTGCAAATGATTTGTCTGAGAATGAAAACGAAATGAGAGCTCCTAAAATATACGATAATCAGGTTATTAAATCGGGCTCGATGAAATGGACTCCGGGAATTCATAACGCTCAAACGAAAATACGTATTGCTACGATGAACAGCGTACTTTATGTGTACATCGCGGAATAATAATCGTCGAGCAGTGAAGACGTAGCGACGATGACTTTTGGCAGCGAGTCAAAGCGTCTGAAACGTTCCAAGACTAACCACGTTACGCGCGTACTTGTGCCAACTCGAATTATAACGTATCTGCTAAAAGATGTTTATAAAACATTACCGCACTGAGATTCGAGCGATTCAGAAACAACATTTTTTGCTTCGTTTAATTAATTTTTATTTAGGCAGAGCTTTTCTGTGTGCTTTTTTTTTCATTTGTTTCTTAATATACTTACTAGTATGAAGTTATAGTTGACTATGGTTGATAATGATGGGATATTGATCATCGTTTTATGTATGTCGCAGGTTTTATTTTCTAGAAATATTGTTAATGCATAGAAAAGTAGTAGGTATGAATTGTTAAAGCGTATTGATGGGAAATTAATTTTGCATTGGTGAAACTTTAACGTATCCAATATTTGAATCTGAAGAATGTTATGTATAGGGGCAATTTGTTTTTCATTACTTAACTATATAAATAAAGTCATAAGACATTTAATGGGTTTTTTAGTAATATTAAACCTCATAAAATAATGTACTCAAACATGAAAATTATATAATTTTTGTTGAGATGAAGAAAAACTAATTACATTTAATATTCTTCAATTGTTAATATACTTTCTTTGCATACAAAAATATATTACAATGCTTTAATAAAAGAAACATGTTATAATTGAAAGTTGTAAATGCAGAAAAAAAATAAATAGAATTTATCACAGTGAAAAGTAGATATATGACGCAATTCAGGCTGAATTCAGGAAACCAACTCATCTCTAAAAGACCTTTGCTTGTTGGACGATTTGGTAACTTTGTACTATTTCAATACAGGCTTATCCATGTAGATTCGCCTTTGAAAGTATATTCGCGGTATATTTAAAATTAATCCCTTCTTTGTCGTTCAACCGTCTGGTCGTCTGTCTTTTTACCGTGCCGATATGGAGAATCGTATAAATTTGACTCCATTATGTGCACGGTACGACTGGAACGGGGGGGAATCTCTCTTTGTGTCTCTCGACTTTCGTCTCTCGTCGCGGGAAAAATTTCAATCACCGCCGGTGATCAATCACAATTGAACTCGTGCAAAAGGATAAGTGCGATAAGAGAGAAAGGAAACACACGACGCTCGTGCACAAATTAGCGAGCGAATTCGCGCGCGCATTAGCACGCAGCGCGCGCGGATCGATCACAGCGCGATAAGGAGCTTAAAGTTGCAGGAGACACGCCGATCGCTAAGCGTAATCTTGTTTGCGGATATAAAACTCGGGTAATTCGAGTCGGCCTCTGTCTCTGTCGTTTTTCTGTCGGCTCATTTTGTTCGTTGGACCGTCCGATGTACGATGCTGTTCGTCGAATTTTTAACTAGCCGAGCTCTTTCTCTCTCCGTTTTTTTTCTGTACCTCTTTCTCGTTTTCTCTTTTTAGTCGATCCGTCGCGAAAGCGCGCCAGAAAAGTTATGAATCTAATTTGCGCCGTATTTGTATCCCCTTTCTACTCTTCCTTTCTGCCAGGGCTACTCGCACGTAGCGCCAGACTCCTTCACCAAGTGTTTTTCAGCTCGCTTTTTACGATAATATTTGAAAAACGGATCATTCGCCACGTGGTCATTTTTTTTAATTCAGTTGCACCAACTTAAGGGATATGGTATAGTAAGCAGATTTTATTCATACTAATTTTTTCGCAAATTATGGCTTACATTATTTCTCAGCCGCTTTTACTGTTATTTAGTCTTAGCAATTAATTTTGAAATATATATATCTATTGTTAAACCTGAAGTATACTTTATTTATAATACGTATATAATTTCAAATCATTATACCATTAAAATATTATTACTTCATATTAATAAAGAATTAAAGTTATATAAACATGCAGGAGTAATATGTAACATTTAATAAAAGTAGATTAAATTGAAAAAATATTTAAACTCTACTTACTTTACTCAAACATTAAAATCAATAACAACATTAAATGGGAATTTGAATAGCGATAAAATTGAAAATACATACACGCAAAATATAATTTTATTAAATATTATAGATAATACATAAAAATGTACTGAACTATTCAGTACCTGAGGGATAAATACAGAAAAGTTGTGACACTTAATGAATTATTCAACAAAAATTATTGTTTGATTCATAAAAGTTACTGAAATAACATGAAAATTTACTTAATTTATTTATATGTATTATTGAATAGTTCAGTAAATTCTATTTCATATGTATTGCTATCAGTTGGCGCGCGAGTCGATGCTTCAGTAGTCGAAAAACATATCAATTGTTAGTAGGTCCTGTAGCTGTGTGGTCTAAGTGTGTCGCCCCGTTTACAACGTTTGGAGTCCCGAGTTCAAATCTCAACGGAAAACAAATTTAAATCAATTTTCAACATATTTAGGTTAAATATATAAAGATATTTTTCTCTAATATAATCATTTTAGTGTACAGTTCAGTAAAGTTTTATGTTATTCGCATTTATCCCTCTGCTACTGAATAATTCAGTAATTTTCGTTAAAGTAAGATAAAATAATTAATTAAATAATGCTTTGCGTGTAAATATATTTAAACAGAATGTATTATAATAATATAATTCTTCAAAGAAGAATAAGGACAAAAATGATTTCTCTATGTATATGAGATTAGTGAAAAATTGATAATCAAAGATCGGCAGGTTGATGGATTTTATTGAGGCTTCGATGGTGACCTGACATTAAAGCAAAGGGCACGAGCATTAACGTCCACTCCTTGGTTCGAGGCTACCTCGTCCACTTCCGGTCAATCGTGGTGCTCGCGTGCCCGATGAAATATATTTAAGCCATAATTACGATATAATCAGACGTTCGCCGTGACCAGATACGCATCTCGAGCCTGGAAAGGTCGATCGATTCGTTCGAACCTCAACCCACTCAATACATTTATGCAGCTTTTAAACTCTGACGAGGGTGCGGAAGGGTAGCAACAAGCCACGAAAATACGTCGAACTCGAATACGGATTTAGCGTGTACGCGTATTCGAGCACAGTCGACCTTCCGCCAAACAAGAGTTACTTTCTAATTATTTGGATTTTCTAATTAGCGCGTCGCTCCTACCGATAATGATCGAGTCGCTGTCCGCATGTCTTTCTCGCACTTGTCACTGTCTCAGTTTTTGCGACGCCCCAGAATTTAAACAACTTTTCAACGCAAACTTTGCTTCGATTGTTTGTCATGTTTAATTGCGTTTTTATATATTCATGATTTTGTACCTTTTTATCTAAATTACAATGAACATTTTACATACAACACATCGATACAACAAACACTTTTTTAAAATATATTTTATTTCGAATTAAATTAATTAAAAAAAGTAATTAGTATTTAAGTGGACTTTGATTTGAAGTGATTAATCCTAAAAAATATAAATAATTGAGTTTAAGAGAAAAAGTAATAAAAATGCAATCTAATTAACGAAAGCGTATGATTAAGATCCGCTGTCAAATATTTTTGTCGATTTTTTTTTTTTTTTGCAAAAGGAATAATAATGCAAGACCGAATGCGGAAGGCTGGGGAGATATTGGGATTCATAAAATACCACACAGCCGTGGTTTCGTCCAAGAAGCGGCGGGTTAAACGGAGGACGGATGTATTTTGGAATTGCGGTGAGAAAAAGAGGGCGAGTCGCGTCTGATGCGAGGGAGGGTGCAGAGATATGGCAGCTTCAAATTCAGAACTCACCCCCTTAGTAACCTCTCCGACGTTAGCGGAGGCTCTATAAAACCGCTCCCGTTAGAATATGTACGTGCATCATCTCGCAACAGACGCAATTTCACAGGTTACATGGAATGAGGGACCTTTCGCGAAAGAGGGCAGAAAGAGCAAAAAAAGGGGTAAAAAAGCGTGCAAAAAAAGAGCGACGAGGAGCTTCAAAAAGAGAAGGATTGGCCCATAGCACTGTAAAGGTTCGAAACGTCGGAGAGCCACTCGCTGCCGCCGCGGCCTTCCTATATTTTGTTCTACTTCAAACTTACGAAATAAATATCTAACGATATTTCGGCTCAGCTTCGTTGAGTTGAGGTGAACTACGATGTAATACAAACAGAACATTTTAACGATGAAAATGTTTCTTTAAATTATATAATACGAAGAAAAAAAGAAGATTTAGAAATTTAAGGGCAAAAATGCGCAAAGAAAAAAGAAGTTGGCAAAATCAAAATCTTTTTTTTCTGTTTTGAGATTTTACTTGGATTGTAAAATTTACGATATTCATGATAACAATATTATACGTTAAGGTGTTTTTTACACATAGAAAACGAATCAGGCCATCTATAATTGTCAAACAGTCGTGATTTAGACGATAAGATAATAACGAACGACTTATTTGTGTTAGATATATATATTTCGTATTTGCAAACGATCGGGATGATTAACATCGAATTGTCAACGGTCGGCTGATGGGTGCTAAACAGGGTCATAAACGTGCAACCAACACTCGCGAGTTTGGCGCAGAAAAGCGCAAAATTTATGAATGCAAGTTTGGTCTATTTTTATTTGTACACAATATCGTAATTGGCTGTGACTCACACATTAGCCCCGGCGTCTGCACATATATATTATTAAAGCCCCATAAAATATTTATAAAGCGCATTCAAATGCATGAAAACAGACGCACACATTCAGTCGGCTTATTTTTACACGCAAACAATTTACAAGAAATATACGCGCTCGTGGCATTATCGCGCCTATCTTTGCGCGCGCGACATTTATGTATTCTTTCGCGGCGCGATTGATTTTACGGTGTCCCCCGGATTGAGACGTCTTGAAATGCCACGTGGCGCAAAACACATCGACGATGACGACAACGTTCAGAATTGAGGATAACTATATATCGCATCCCGTAAAGATGCGCGTTAATGACTTTTATGACACCTGGCGCCCCGTCGATTCTGTTATCCACTGAGTATCGTATACATATATTTTTAAAGATAAAATTATCATTTAAAGTTATATTTTCTCGTCTCATCTTAAGCAAACGCTATTGCTCTTTATCAGTTGTATTATCAGCAAAATCATTCGTATCAGCGTACAAATACGACCAATGGCGTACCAAGTAACCGGCTATATCAAACATGGCGGCAATGTGTTCGCCATTTCTGTCGCGCGCAACTAATGACCGACTGCTTTGAATAATTATTGAGAAAATCTTGCGGATGAGAAGTTATTTTTAGTCCGCGAGATTTGGAACGTTGCTTGAAATTTTCATTCATGGTAATTGCTTTGAAGTTTGAAGACTTACTTAATTCGAAACTTCGCTTAACTCAATTTAGTTTAACGTTACTGGTTATTTCATCGATGATGGATTTTATGTGAGTTCAAGACTAATGACAATATCAATTTGAATTTATTCTTGCCTTATTTTCGACGAATTGACAAATGTGACATTGATTATTTTACTGTGTCAGATTATTAACAATGATTCATAGCTAAAAATGATCAATGACATACTCATTACTAATATATGCATCATATTTCAAAATATCAGTTCTAATTTAATTTCTTTCTAACTCAAACCTTAAAATTGTTCTTTTAATTAAAACTCCCAAAAATAGAATAAAATATTTTTATCATTAAAGTGAGTGAACTGTACACAAAATTAAATTTTTGACAATATTTTTGATTTGATTTGCTTGAAATATAGTTGATTAAATGTAACGTTTTTTCGGTGTATAATCGAATAATCAATAAGATCTGTTTTATAGTTAAAACAAAAAATTATATACTTATGAAACATGACCTAGAAATGAACAACGACTGAACTTAATATCAAAGTAGAAATAAGTGTCAAAGTAGAAATGCTTCGATGAAATTCGTTGAACTTTCAACGACATTAAATGAATAGTTGGTTATTTTTTTGCGCTGTAAACTTGTTTTTTTCTCTGTCGTTCAACTTGATCGAACTAACTTTTTGCCGTCTTATACTTGGAGCGAGACCTTATTTATTTAGTAAAATGTGTTTCCTTCAATTTTCGTAATCTTTCGCTTCAAAAGCAACTTTAACATAAAATCAACAAGTTTATTCTGTTTTCTAAACCAATCGACGATTGATTTACAAACGCATGCACGATTCTAACGCAATCTCATAAAGCACTTAGCTTCGGCCACGAGTCGTAACCGTGTCGTCAGATGTTAATACTTAAAAACATGTCTTCGCAAATAAGATCTCAGTTGGTTCGCGGCAGAATAGTCGCCGAGCGTAAAGGGAGGGCCGTATATGCGTAGTTATTTCTTGATCCCCGCGGTGGGTACATTAGCTGATCTGTTTTCAAACACTCAGCGTACGTATTTGCGTTGGCACCGCGCGTTCCGTGATCTCTCTTTCATCTACGCTCGTCTCTTTTTCTGCACGTCCCACAAGCGTTTTGCGACCTTCCAGCGACCGAAAAGACACGGCTAATTTGCCGGTCGATCCTCGACTTTCGCAGACGATGAACTTCAGAACACATTTTAGACATCTCGTTTCCTTTACTTTATAATTGATTTGCAAATTTTATTTTTTCTTCTTTCATTCACTTTTGATGCTTTCTTTTGGTAAAATTTCACTTTTTTTTACTTGTTCTGTTCAGAAATAATGCTGAAGCCAGTTTATTAATAAATTACAAGTAACTTTTTTTTGAGAATAACATTGCAATAATAGTGAATCGATTTGAATATTTTTTGTCGGAGAATGAATTGTCAAAAACTAGGGAAAATTAAATGTTGAGTTTTAAATATTAATCAAACAGACAGATAATCGTGTCGGTTCCACTTGACAAAATCGAAACGAGCTTCTTTATCGCGACTCTAATCGCATTCTTCATTTCACCGGAAACGGAAGCAATGTTCCACGCACGGACGAAACCTTTATCAGTTAACCATTTTTTCAACTTAAACTCGGTCGACTGCCTGCCCACTTCCTATTCGATCTTTCCTCCGTAATGTTCTTTGTTTGACGCGCGACCCGCATGTGAAAATTTGATCGATAACGGGCTTCCGCGGTAACGGTGCGATGAATAATTAATTGCCAAAAAAAACGGAAGAAAAAGAAAAAAAGGGGGAGAACAAATAATACAAACAGAAGACGAATCGCTGTTAACAAAAAATGAGAACAAATAATTTGTGTGATAAACATTCATTTGAGAGAAAGTAACATTTGCAACTTATATACGTGATTTTGATAAAGAAAAATATATTAGAAAACTACTTTTAAAATAATAGTATTCATCACTGAAACAAAGAAAATTATGTAACTTCGTACTAATTTTCATTTGAATGTAATAAATTATAACAATGTTACAAATAGCATAATTTAATGTAGAAAAGTTATTCAATGATATTGATTTAGCATTATTTTTTCTTTATTTCCATCAGAAGTCATTAAGAATTGAAATTCGCATAATCTTAGTCGTATTTCAATGTCTATTATGAACGAAAAACAAGCATGTAAAATGTAAATCCGTCTACTTCATTAACGGATATCTCGGGGACATTTGGGTGCGATAAAAGTGGCTGTGCGCGTTTTAAAAAGCCGTCGCCCTTTTTGCTGGCAACCCTTTTACATAACGCGAATCAATCGTCCATTAGCTTCGACTCATCGGCAGAACAATAAGAAATAATGGCACTTCTGTCGTACTCGCTCTTGAGTACGTTTTCAATAAAGACATTATCCGCGAAGCAAATCTGTTGAAATGTTTCTTCGATAAAGCCTCGAAGTGGCGGGGGCGGCGGTCGATTATCGGCTTGGCTTGAGATTACGTCGGGGTACTTCGCACAAACGATTTTCTTTGGATCAAAAACAAAGTAAAAAAAAAGGATCGCAAGGAAGAAAAGGGTCCTCGTTTATTAGCCTCCTTGAAGGAGGACGCTTATTGAACTCTCAGTCGTTGTTATCGCCTGTTCACTCGCACGAGTATTCGAGTGTCTTCGGGCTTTGTCTGACGTCCTTTGACCGCTGCTTTTGCATTTTGTTCGTTCATTTGTCCAAACGATTTACCCTTTGCCGGGAATTTGATCGACCAAGTGTGCACTAATACTGTCAGCATTAGCCATCCGTTTAGTGAAATACAAAACGCGTGAAAATTATAATCAAAGACTCCTTAATCGTCGCGGACTTCAGTTTAAATAAGCTGCATGGCGCGAAAGTTTAAGATGCTACCGCTAAATATATATATTTTTACTCTCGGATACATAAGAATTAATCAACTTATAGAGTTGTTATTTGATATTTTTTGTACAATTGATGAATCAAAAATGTATTATTGTACAATAGCAGCTATTCATTAATTTTTGTTTTTAATGAACCACTGCATAATAACGAAATTGAATATAAATATCAAAGCATCACGAAAGCAACAATATGATTACATAATTTTACGAAACTTTGCAATATGAAACAACCGTTTGTAATCTTACACATATTTACATATGTAATTACACGTACTATTTTCCCCCAAACCTAAAAATGATTATCCATGAATCACAGACAAATTGCGCGAAACATGAATATTCATATGTGGTTTATTTATAACCGTTTTTAATACGGCTTCACGTTAGTCGTTCGATTTGCTGCACAGAATAGCACGTGATTGAGTCTTGTGTGCAGCCGGTGTAAAGGTGTGGGCGCTCTCAGTGATACGAAGCACGGTTCGAGCTTTATTCACAGGATCCCCGCGTGCAACAGTTAAACGCGCAAGGTATCAAACCGATCCTTTTCAAAACGTTCATTCGTATGCATTTTCCCCCATTGGCGTCATTTTACCCGAGTCAATGTAAAAGTTGATTTTTTAAGCGATGAAAACATTTTTTTGTTCAATTAATAATAATTATTTCAATTTTTACATTTAGTGTATCAACAGTCTATTCATTCATGTATTTAATATAAACCAATATAAGACATTCGATTCAAATATAAATATTGAAAACAATGTAACGAGAATATATTTATTTTGCTTTTTAATAAGTGAGTAAGTACTTTGCATGTATATGTATTTGAAGCAATAAATTCCATTCATTTCAATATTCATATGCAGAAATTATATACAAAGTTGTAATGCATGATGGAAGAGCCAACTAAACTTACCTCTTTATCTTTCGCCTGGAGTTCTTGTTCGATGTTGCTATTGGGTGTCCTCCGAGGATTACTCGTTTCGTGAGCCTGTTCGGCACCCTGAGGATTCTGGGGCTGTTGCTGCCCCTCAGTCTTGGAGTTTCCATCGTTCGCAGCGGCAAGCTGTTCTTTTAGCGCCGAAACCTCCTTTTCCGCCAATGTCGCCCTCTACAGCACAAAAAGTCAAAACACACAAATTAATTTCAATTTCATAGACAGTTGAACTGAGTTTTGTTTACGTTAGCATATACAATGTGTATCTTAATTGTGTTATTCTACGACAACTGAACAAACTTCGTACGTTGCCAGCTATTTGGACAGCGCGCAGATTTACAATACATTTTCGCGGCTGCCACAAAAATAGTTAAGAACCACCATTATTCTCGGTTGCACCGTGTAGCGTCATTAACTTCGCCACTGTACGTTTCATATTCATTCAATCGTATGTTTATAACCATTTGCTTTATGGCTGATTCGGCGCCGATATTTTTACGGAAGCAATAGCCACCAGAAATAGCAGTTCGAGCTGATGCACATTGAATTACGGCCATTGTCGTGCTGAAACTATCGTTTCGATAGTGGCGCCTCTCTTACCGCTCGCCACTATACTTATTGGTGTACCGTCTTATGTGCCACACACGACAACACTGTAAACTTCGCGCGGCTTTTAAATTAGCGCGTCAGCCGTAAGACACGAAAATCAATCAATTTTGGCGGAGTGCTATAAATTAACCTGCAAGTTGTGGCATACCGTCACCGAAATAGACTCGAAAAGCAGCGCACGGTGTTGTAAAAATATACCGAATTGGCTTCGCAGTGACAACCGATCATAATCGACTGTAATTTATCGACGAACTAAGTTCCACAAAATGATAAATTCTATAAGTAAATATAAAATAATTAGGTGGTATTAAAATAACAGTTGAAATCATTTTATTTTATTTTGTCGTAATAAATGTTCTCCATTATGAAACAGGCCAACTTAAACAACATGGAATAAAAATAGAAAACAGAAATGATATTCTTTATTTTTGTTTCACGAAATAAAAATAGGTTGTAAACAAATAACGTTTGACTGTTACATTTAAATAAAAATATTAAGTACAAGTATTAAACCATTTATTTTGATTATACATTCTGTGATAAATAATAATACTTTGTTTTTAAATAAACAAAAAGTAAAGAAAGAACAAAATTGATGTTGCTGATTGTTTGTATTTTTATTGCAAAGAATAGACATAAAAGAACCAATAAACAAAAGCCGAAGACTAAGGCATCATCGACTTAATAGTTTATTTAAATCGCAAAAATTTGGTTGAAAAAGCAATGTTCTCGAATAATCGAGATCTCAGTTTGACAAAGCGCGAGTTTAATCGAGAGTACGTGTAGGCTAATTGCCACGGTGAGGACGATTTCTTTATGATAGGAACCCGGCAAATTTAAATTTTTCGTCGTTTGACACGAAATTGAACGATTCACGTTTAATGAGCGCGGAGAAAGAAAAACGTTATCTGTCCTCGAGAGTCGTCTGGGTGGCGCAAAGCTGCGGCAGAAAGGGCCGTAATCTTGATCCTATTATGTTCGCTTTTTTTATTTTTGCTCCTTCCTTTTTTGGTGTGTTTTTTTTCTGTTGAGAATCAAGCTTTGTCTACGGTCGGTTAAGGACCAACCGACTTTGGCGCTGATAGCGCAACACGAAAAGGTGGGGATTACCTTTTTAAACTTTTCCCATAAAATATCTAATAAATATTGCTCTCTCTGGCGAAGCCGTTGTTCTGCCCGGCCGGATATTAATTATAGATGCTTTTATATTCAAAGTAGCCGGCACCCTTCGTATCGCGATTCCACGGCGGTCGAACCCCCCGAAATCGTGCGCCACCCCTCTTGTACGCGAGACACTCTTTATCCTGACATCTCACGAGCCCAGCTATCTCGTACAATGCCCAATAAACTGACCAACCACGGCACCATCTACGCCCGGTATTCTTCCTTTTCAAGGCATGCTGCTGGTGCCTTTAAAAGGGGTTATATTACCTTTTTCCACAAAGAGACTTGGATTATTATTGTTATTGTAACAAGCCGTATTTTATCTCGCACAGTTCGTTGCCTGTACTACTACGTCTTAATGAAATTTTGCGTATGTACTTATTACTATATAATTATTGGTTTCAATGTACATGCTAATTATTATTTGCTCATGAATTATGGCGATCTGATATCGACATATCGTATCGTATTATAAAAAAATGTGATCTATTTAAATGATCTTTCAAACGATGTTTAATCATGAAAATTAATATCAAACATTAAACGAAAACACGCAATTATATCAGATATTTATGAAAATTATATGTTTTAATAATATTTCAAAGTAATGTATAAATTAACGAAAAAGAGAAAAAAAGGAATCTGATTATAGGACAAAGTTTCTTACTAGAACATATTTTACTAAACCATTATACTGATGCATATAAAACTTTTACATACATTTTTTTTCATCGTATTGTTTCTGCTACTACTTTAATTTATCGATGCGAGATAAATAAAACGAAAATAACGATCAACATTTGTTCTTGTTTTCTTTTTTGTTCGTGTTGTTTTGGGTCAAATGTCAGCGCGGGACACTTTTTGCGTGCATTTTATCATGGCACTCGATATGCACTCATTGCGAACACGGTAGGTAGGTAGTTATCGGGACTTTTACCGTAACCCTATCATGAAACACCTTCGCGGCGATCAATGCGGCATTTATTGCCCCTCGCAGTGCCAATAATGGCTCTTTCTCTCGTCTCCCGTTCGCTTTTCTGCGTGCTCACAACTTTACCAGCGGATGTAGATTGCCTAGATAATTTCACAAGGATGTTAATCGATTGGGAAATTCGATCCACTTCACCCTCAATCTTGTTTCTCTGTCTTTATTCCATGGTGCTGTTACGTTTTCTCTTAAAAAGTGGCGCATTGCACGATAACATCATCGACAATTTTGTAATGACAAACACATGCGTTTGCAACCCCGCATCACGGCTTTTCTATATCGTTTCGATCTATATTACCTGCGGCATATGTTTAGCCTATCAATTAGCATCTGGAGGCAATTAAAATAATTACAAATTCGGCACTAAAATATCGTCAACCGGTGTTAATATTATTGAATAATACGTGAGCGATATTTCGTCATTGATATTCAAAACCGAAGTGCCAAAAGTGAGTTATTTTGCACGTTTCGTCGTGTAAATTCTCGCTTTTGCTTTTTAATTGAACGCAACATTTTGAATGCCGTGGTTTCCTTATGAACGCGCGTGACAAATACACCGGATGTTACCCGTTGCAACTATCGATACGCATCCGTCTCCGTCATTAGAATTGCCGTGTATTAGCGGCCGCTCGCATATGTATTTATGCTTCCTATATCATTTCGTAATTATCGATAACATCGTCAAGGTTTTTTGCAGGAAACAATGGGTCATTACTAGCAGCCATCACAATTGCCCCTCCCCCACCCCCAACCCGCATTTTCTTCACTCGATAGTTGGTCGATCCGATAGATCACGAGCGAGACATTGATGACGGCACCGCCGCAGAAATAATTAATTTCTTTCCGCCAGTTTGTGGCGTGTTCGCGAGACTTGGTTACGTGTTTCGACGACCGAAAACATGTGACCTAAGTGGTACATTATGTGGCGGCTTCCGTGAGAGGAACGTGTATTGGCGATTTATCCGATACCGACATTGTTTTACGCGTTCAGCTGTGTTTTATAACTCTTAATTGCGATCGTTCTTTTTTGTATTCTTCTATTTTTTTTCATTTATCGCAACGGCAAATCGTATTGCGCAATTCTTGTATTAATACAAAACAAGTTGACACATAGCGATTACGATTTCCGATGACGATTTTGATTCTCGTTTTCCTTCGTTGCGTTCAAATGTTTTATCGCGACATTGAAATGAAATCACTCATTTCAAGCGATACATCGAAATTGATCCTTCACGTATAGGTAAAATGCGGATTTCGTGACGAAAGTCATTACTTTGTAACGATGACGTGCGAGGTTGCTTCCCTGGACCTAAAAGCACTATCATTAAAATTGGTATTACGAATTTCGATCATTTCAGATCAATTGATGCTTCGCGGGATTGGAAGCCAAGCCACTTAGGCTGGCCAATAAGCTCTGTATTGGACGATCGGAGTAACATTTCAATTCGTTACATTTGTTCGGAGCAAATTGACGGTTCGTATTACTGTACGCTATATTCCAAGCTATAACGCCACATTGCGACCTCGATCGATCTTTGCTCATCGATTTGACGCACACATGCAAAATTGAGCAATTATCAATTCATTGGAAGTAGAATACTAATCCGTTCGCGATAGGGTTCTTAGACTATGGATTAACGCAAGTAGTTGTGCTCAATAGCTTTGAATTATTAGTTGATTGCTTTGATCTGTGGTTAAATTTCATTGCCGTAACTATTCATAAGCCGCTTTCATTTATTAATTAACCATCAATCATGAGGTGGAACTTTTAACGACTATTTTAACTAAAAATTTGCCCTTTCTTTTATCCTTAATAAGAAAATAAAACAAATAAACGACAAAAAATTTACAATCCTTCAGTAATTTGTATTTTTTTAATTACTTTTTGTCTCATTGAACAATGTGAATTGAGTTTTGGATAATAGGATAATTAATCAGTAGTTTGAGAATTGTCGTGTTGGGATTTCGTTAGTCTTTGATGATATGATTCGAAAATGCAAACAAGAACCGCGAGAGGGATCTCATAACAGTTTCTTATAATCTATTGAGGGGAGACTAGCCGGTTATGACTATACGGAGACGTAACGGTTCCTTTTTTCTCTTCCTCCCGAAGCGCGCAATATTTCAATTTTTTTCATTACACCGTAGGCGCGAATGATCTTCTCATCCTCGGTTAACCCCTCGGTCGCCATTTCTTTCTATTTCGCCGAGCAAAAAGCATCCCCAATCACCTCCCCCTGCAATCTCGCCTCACGAGTCGAGGGAACCCTGTCATATTTATTATTAAGATATCGACCTGTCTAAGACCTATACATATTATGATACCTTGCCTCAAACAATGTACAACATGCATATATCCCGGGAAAAGTGTAATATTGCCATGTGTCTTATCTTATGAACTCGACAAGGGGGAAGAGCAAGAAATGAAGAAATTGTGAAAGATAAACATTGTTATTGATTTGCATTTGGTGTTAATGGACTTAAGGTAAAAGAGAGGGAAAATACTTAATGAAATGAAGTTCATAATGACGTCACAGTATCTAAGATTGTCAATACACCTAAAAGGGTTTTTGACAGAAGTTGCTTAGTACGACAATAGCTGGGGTCTAACGGTGCCATCGACCACTCTCAATTCGGCCTCGGGGCATCGGCGAAAAAAATGAAGAAAAACCCCTTTGATGTTCCCGCTCCTCTAATGAAAAATTAAAGCCCCTTCTTAAACATCATTAAACACAGTCGCTCTTTTAGTTGTGCGGCAACGTCTTTGCTGAGTTCTATGACTTATTTCAACTTCATTCGATCTTGCTAGATTTGTCTTTTTAAGTTTTCGACTGTATTGAAGTAATTTCAAAGACCCGTGAAATGAACAACAAAGACAACAAGCAACTTCGCAATTTTGACATTAAACTAATTCAATCTGTCGTTTTATTTTGCCTTTTTCATTAATTCTGATATTATTTAACATTTTATGGTCAATATCAATAGTAAGTAAATCAAAAGTAACAAATCCATCAATCCAATCAAAATTTTTGTGGAGGAGGGGGACGAGAAATAAAAAATTGAGTTAACGGAAAATATTTTTGAAGAAAACAAGCGTATTCATGGAAACTAAGTATTCAAAAGCTTAAAGATATGGTTGACACTTTAATTTGAAATGAAGATTTGAGAAAAAAAACCTATTAGCCGTTACAGTTGATCGTCAAGAATAGCCTGGGAAGTGTGATTGGTCACACATGCATGCGCGAACACAGTGTAGTTTGTGTAGGAAAAAGGAGGAAGTGAAGGAACACGGGAAAAAACACGCAAGAAAGCAAAATATCTGCAATCATCTGTCTGTTGGATAGAAAACAACTGACGAGACGCCGAGTTAAGTGTCGCAGCGAGTTTGTTTCCAAGAAAGTTGTCGCTGTCGATTTCTTTTTCTTGGTTATGTGAGAAAAAAAGTGTTTCTTGCCGATTCTTTTTCAGTTGGTTCGGAAATGACGGCGTCGTTTGCCCGGAATAATAACGCACGAAGAAATACACGGCGGGTTATGAAAATCATGTGTAATAAATATCTGGCGCGCTTAACAGCTCGGGGCGTCGAGTTATGAGTAAAAAAAAGAAGAGAGAGAGAAAAAAAAAAGAAAAGTCGAACAATAGACGAATCGATGCGATGAAACGAGCATCACGGGCGAACGACAACTTGTAAATTGGGGAGGGTTACCGATTGTTGCGGCATTTGCATGAATCGATCACGATTGTTTGGCCGCGCAATGAGCAACTGGACCGCGTAACACACCGGGAAATAATGTACAATACTGTACAGCGTAGGACCAATCGAGTTACCATTTTATCGTTTTGCCATTTTGATTCGGCTCGGTCCAACGCACGACAATAGTCATTGAACAAAGCCAATCATCTTTGCAATACCTTTCGATCGAATACAAACGATGTCGCCGATGGATTGTAATTCCGGGATTACATGCTTTTCGGGACATTTCGGCAACAACTGCATCGACGGCAATTTCAATAACCATGTGCGCACGCACGCACACGCAAACACACACAAGCATAAATGACGATGTAAATTGGATACATCATCGTTTTAGGTAATTAACAAATTCAGTCGAGCGTATCGGTTTGAGCTTTGAAACAAATCACATTGTACGACCGCATCAATGGAACAATGATGCCGCGCGTAAAACTGAATTACGATCACGCGGGGTGAAATATATGTGTGTATATTTTTTTATGAGCTTCTCGGGTTTATTGTAAACCACTTAGTGGGAAAAAGAAAGAGAAATAGAGAGAGAAAAGGGTGCAAGAGCAAAGACCTGTTGGGCAAATTTGGACTACATCAAAGGGCAAAATGGTTGACAGTGCGACGCAGGATGATGCATTGGTACCTACTCTTGCTGCGTGCACAATGGCCGGCTATATTTCGTCGGGCCTAATAGCCCCCTCCCCTCCCCTTTCTGCCAAAAAATCCAGCCATTTCGCGTAGACATCATTGTTTTGGCTGGCCGATATGACGAAAGAGAAAGTGAGAGAGAGAGAATGGGCGCGCGATACTCATCGCCTGGCTGAATAGGCTTGCAACGACAACCACCCTTACGAACCACGGAGCTTATGCCATTGAAGGCACTTTTTCATGCGCCCTCGCGTGTTATCCCCGAATGCCCATCCTCCGTCTCCTCATCCGGTATCGCTCTTTCGTACGTTCTTCTACACATAGATTACAATATCACCCGAGTTCCTCGTGGCAGTGCGCTACGCCATTGATATATAAATCGCGGTTCGCACTCCTGATCATAACATAAATTTTAATGACGACTCGTGTGATGAAAATATAAGATCAGAGTGCAATATTTATGGCCCCCTCGGTCTCGCTGAGTTTACCCTTGCCTCTCGTGCTATTGGCATTGTCGCGCATAGATAACCATCGCTTTTGACGCACACAAATCGAACAATTAGAAAGCCAATTCTTTATTTGCCCGAGCGTCTGCTCGAGTGCACACTCGTTCGTGCGATCCGGCTACTTTTGCGCTTAAAGCTTATGCGCCTCTATTTGTCACTCCAGAGCTTCTGTTCCCCTCAGTCCCGCAAGCCGGGTACTTTTGACGCTTCGCGTTGAAAATCCTTTGATTACCATCTTTTCGGGGGTGTGCGCGCGCAAATGTCGATGAAAAAGGAAAGAGTTTTGTAATGTCGAACCCTCATCCGCGCTCGCGGTAACGTCGACCTCTGATTGGCCTGATAAAGAACCCGTACTGCAAGGTGGAACACTAATTAGTTATCAAAGGACGAACAGAGGGCTCGTTGATAAAATATCTCTGCTTGCTTGACGATCTTCGTATCTCGCTTTTTCGTCGCCTATCCTTATCCCTCCCATCCAATGTTTGGCCCCCCGAATTCCTCTTGTTTCGTGCAGGACTCGTGGACGAGCTCTTCATTCCTTACGCCGATATTCCGACGAGGCTTTGAATGACATCATCCCTACGATGTCTTAATACCCGGGGGGATAGACGGAGAAGGTGCGGAGTATTGATTTTCGAATCATTAATTCTACGTCTAATCAGAACTTGTGCGATATCGAGGGGGATGCCAAGGGTTCGTGACGATGCCGTTGCCGGTTTCGACGGCACCGCCGAGAGGGTGGGCTTGTACGTGTTGCTGACTGCAACGTCAAACTCTGACTGCGTGCGTGCATGGCAATATTAATACACGTGTATGTTCATCAATCGAATGTTCGACAGTCAGCTGCTCGACACACACGCACCCATCTACGCAGTTCATCAAATAATTTACCTTTGCTGTTTATTATACATTAACGTCTCTTTTTATGAATATAGACATACAAACTGATTATTTTATCATGATTCAATTCAAATGATTTTTTCATACAGATGTTTCTTTTTGTTGAACGAATAAAGTTGTTTGAGTTATTTTTATAGAAAAGTTTATTAATCAAGTGAGATATTTTGTGATTGAAATTCTATCTATTAAGCGAAATATAATTGACAATTGGTACGCAGTATTTGAAATCAATAATTCTTAAGATAATATAAAATTAAAAACAACGATCTTGATATTGAAATAACATGAGACCGTTGGAATACGTCGCGGCAAATCTCACAGGAGTTGCCGTCAATTATGAGAACGACGAAGGAATATAAGAACGAGCATTAAGCTTAACAGTGGAAAATTGGCAATTTTGCCGATAATGAAAACTCCCATGGTGGTTAATTCAATTTCCTTAATTTCGTCGCTATGAGTCTACCGAAGCTTAACGCAAAGGTGAACGTAGGGCCGGTTCTGCGAGAGTGCTTACGACTGTTATTATTTTCATATCAACTGATACAAATCGATCGGAGTATTTCAATTTCATTTGACAAAAGATATATCGAAAGCAATGCAATTTTCTTTCATTGCCAGAGACACTGTGGTTTAAACATTTTTCACGGAATCCCAATCCAACGTGTCTCCCTTTCTTTATCACATTGTATAGTCGATATAATTCTTTGTTAATCTACCAATCAATAACTCAATTTTTTCGATTAAAAATAACCGCATAGGAATATACTAAAAGCAACATAATAATAATAAACTGAAAAATGATTTTAAAAAATATGTAAAAAGGTGGTTTAGATTAATTTCTTTATGTTGATATATTTATTATGTCAGCCGTAAAGTGGGACTATCTTTGTGGAAACTTTTGTCACGTCCTCTTAAAGCAGCGCGTAATCTGATTTACAGTTGGCCTGTGATAAAGATGTCCTCGTTACCGATGATTTACAATTTGAATCCGATAATTTTGCGGGTTCGAAGATTTTCGTTGTTGTTTAAACAAAGTCAATTGAATGAGTCAGCAGTCGGTGCGATTACATGCACGATCGCGACAGACAGAGAAAGACGATACGCTCACGCGTGGGACTGGAACGACGTGATACACCGCAGAGCGGATAGAATTCTCGACTGCTGCTGGTGTGGACATTGCAACGTCCGGGGAGATGCAGGCCATAACACACATGACACCCGCGTGACGATGGCAAGTGGCGCGCGATAGATAGACAGAAGGGAGCTAGTATATCGATTTTATTCAGGTTTTAAATTATTAGCAAGTCACGTCGTGCACTTGGTTATTAATGTTAGCACAGTGTAATAACATCAATAACACATCAAGACAAAAGAAAATCGAAACGACAAAAAGACGAAGAGAAAATCAAATTCAATAAATTGTATCAACATTAATAAGCATATAAGATTGAAAATAGGTATTTCGCAACGAACGTAAGATTAATGGTAAACATAATTTGTTCGTCGTAATGAAATTTTGTTACGATTAACTGACACGCTTAATCGATAATTATTTGAACCGAACGAAGTTTCGAAGCGCGTGTTAGAAGGAAGGTTTGATTCCGAGGGATTTGCTCGTCAAACAGGGCGTCTGATTTTATCTCTAAGCACGGCAGAGCAAACAGCTCGTGGCGCTTGCAAAGAGGTTTTGAAATAGCGTCGGGAAATTCGAGAGCCGGTGTTATGTGTGTATGTCTGCGGTGTTTTGTTTGACACGTGTCGCGGACGAAGAGTTACAGTATCTTGTACAGTAACATCGTGGAATCAACGCACATCCATGAAACCAAAAGTCATGACTGGTCGCATTGGCGCGCATCTATCCGTTCATCTCTTTGAATTGAAAAATTTCACGAGTACTCAAAGACGTGCCTTTCGCATTGAGAAAAACACGCGAGTCGAGTATGAGTTTGGCTGTGCGTTGGCGTCGATTGAATGTGCGATGCGATAACATTTCGAAAATGTTTATATAGACGTTTATATAGACGACACTCGGTGTCGGAGGGAGCGTAAGAAAGAGCCGTTCGGAATTCAATCGAGCAAAGAACAAGCATCCACAAACCAAGAGGGTGCTACATATATCCACCTGCAGTATATTGCTGAAAAATGTTTATAGATTTTACATAAATGTATATATATATATATATAGATAACATGGCATTTGCATGTAACAGTTGTACCACATTCAAACGACAACGAAGAGACTCAAAAGAGTGAGAGAGAAAGAAAATGAGCATTAAACTGAACGAACAGGCAGAAGGGGTTGAAAATAAGCGATAATGCCTTAGCTTTACTTAGCTAATTAGCACCTTCTCTCTTGTTGCGTCTCTTTTTAGCGCATCGCACGAATTTTGCGTCCGTTCATCCTTCATCTCCGACTGTGCGCGCACTCTGCGGCATCTTTCTCCGCTGGCGTTGCTTTCTCTCTGCCGTTCCTACCCTTCCCTCCCTCCCTCCCTCCTCGGGCGTCGTCCCATTTCTCTCTTAGCCGTCGGCGGGTATTAATTTATTTGGATATTATTTTGCGAGGCGCTGGCATTAACATTCTGAATCAGATAAATTAAATTATTTTCCCTCGACGAATTGGCAACGGGACTATATACCGACAACTTGATGATGCGTATGCGTGCAAGTTTGCGCGTATGCGATGTTACAAGGGATCAAATTTGAGATGCCAGCAAGAGAAAACTAACGAGTTAATGCAAAGGTCTGCGATAATTAGCCACATGGCTGACGATACGCGAGCTTCACTTTGATCAAGTCCGTGTTTTTCTTTGCTCGTCTATTAAGCCAGCCCCGGACCGATCTTTGCTCTTTCCTTTTTGCCCTTCTCTTATCCCCTCCTCTCCTCTCCTCATCTCTCTCTCCCTTTCTTTTTCTCCTCCCCCACCTGGTACATTGAGATGGACTAGGTAAACCGGCCTCGCTTTTGTCTTTCGCCTCGGGACGTTTTAATTATTTTAACTCGCCCGCGAGCGTCTCATTTTCACATTCCTCTTGTCTCTGGGACGTGTCACAAAGCTCTCTCACAAAGATCAGCTCTTCCAAACCAACCACCAATCCCCCCCCCCCTCTTAGCCCCCGTTATCTTGCTTCTCCTCTCAT
>JABFPJ010000534.1:0-38682 GCA_022817425.1 Gryon sp. ZL-2020 | reverse complement strand
TTATGTAAATATTAATGTATATTGTACATTCTATAAATTGTGATGTTTTTTTGACTTTGTCCATCAGTTAATGTACAGTTCAGTAAATTTTTCTATACAATTCTACAAAAATTATAGGAACTTTGTCTTACGTGTACTGGGGCAACATCTCTCAGAAAGAACACTAGCGCCACCTGTGTACGTGCAGATCTTATAATATTCTTTGATATATAAATAAACTTCTGTTAAGATTTGAGATCATTACAACTTGTAGTTTTTTGTAAATCCACTTTTAAACTTTGGGTTTCAAAAAAAAAAAAAAAAAAAAAAAAAAAAAAAAAAAAAAAAAAAAAAAAACGGAAAGACCCCTTAAGTTATTTTTACATTATAACTTTGCTCTTTCATGAGTACAAGTTTGATAAAATTTTATTTTTAATTTTATACAAAGAACAATATAATTTAAAAAGACAAAAATATCGATTCTGCTTAATTTTTTAATTAAATTACTTACTTGTAATGTTAACACTAAATTCAAATAATTATCAGACAAATTGAAAATTATTATTGGCCAATTATTGCCAATTATATCGCTCGTTCGTTTATATGAAAAACAGAATCAAATAGAAATTTTAGATTAATTAAAAACCACTTGAATACGATGTTAACAATTCGTATACAGTTTATTAATTTACTTACAAATTAAATGTATTGTAATTTATATGTATTTTAATATAATAGGTCGAGTTTAATTAAGTTACCTATTTAATTTAATTTTCTTTACATTCTATAGTTGAATCATTATTATTATCGCCTTTATAAATACTATTGTTTTAATAATTCATTAACTGAATCAATTAAACAGCATTTTATATAATTTTGTGTGTTGCATTCCCATACAAAAAAATATACCAAAATGTATGTCAAAATATACAACTTTTTACCGCTAAAATATATTTTTTAAATGTTAATATATTTTTGCATTTATTTTGCAAATATATTTTTACTTGTATTTTTACAAATATATATGAAATATATTACTTTTTGTCACAAATATTTGGCCGTGCACATATTCACATATACACGCACAATAAAAGAACACTAAAAATTACCGAAAGTACAAGAAAAATTGTTAGATTGCCAAGTAATCTCGGACTTTTTTAGTTAAATAGTATATTTTAAAGTAAAATTTAATAAAATTTCCTACATTTTATTATAGTTTTTGTAAGGCAATATAGTAAAATTTAGTAAATACAGTAATAATAAGTAAATATTATCATTGAGCAGAAATTATAAGACATTTCTATAATAATTACGAGATTTTTAAGAAGTATTTGTTTGCCAGAGAATGTTTTGCAGCATAGTAATTTTTATATTAAAGTATAACAAATGCAGTCTGAGTCGTATTTCCAATACGACGTTAGCCACTGTTTATGTTTCAGTGGATCAGTGGCTACGCGCGGGACTTCGGACTTATGAGGACGGCGGTTCAATTCCTATCAACGAAAAAACGTTGTCCAATTTAGTTACCTACTCATAAATAAAAAAATTACCATCCTATAGAAAAGTAATTCGCAATAATAAATAAACCAAATAATAAAATAAAAATTATATTTTTTAAACATTAGTCTTCTAAAAAATGTAATTCAGTCTAGTGGGTTGTCCTAAATCGTAATAATAAATATTACTGTACTTCCAAAAAAGTCCAAAAATATGATGCAGTTTAGTAATTCTTACTAAATAATATTACTTTAAATGCAAGATTATTTCTGAGCGTGTATTTTTGCACATATTTCGAAATATTTTCTTTCGTTATGGTTAAATATATAAACAATAATTTAAATGGAAACATTCTTAAATGCAAAATACATTCATATATCATTCCAACCAAGTGTATCTTAGCCAAGTTTACTTAACTTAAGAAGCAATCTCAATATAAGCGAATAAAACTAATAAGTACGAACACGAATAATGTTCGCAATTTAAGAAATTTTAAAATCGACTATTTGTAATTGACCATCATGAAATATATACTAAAATGTCACTCTTATATTTTCGTACAAGCGGAATAAAAAAATGTTATATATTTCAGTAAAAATGGTGTGCCAATATATAACGTAACTATTCTTTTGTGCGCATTAAATTATAAAATGTAAAAAAATATACGACGTTCTTGCGTATAGAAGCGATTCTAGTTTTAAAAACGTTGTATAAATACGAAAATATTTGTTGCAGAAAATGTTGAACTGTAATTGAATATCCTATTTTAATGCTATAAGTTTAAAAAAGTTTTGTTGATTAAGCAAAATTTTTCTTTTGTTTGATCAAATTTCATGTCGAATTGACAAAATTATTACTCTCGAGCATTTTTTTAATTGAAAAATAAATTCAGTATAATCAACGAAACAATTTCTTGAATCTGCAAATATTATTCGCAGACTTTAGCTTATAAAAATTATGTTTATAAAACAGGAGACATTTTTGATATATAAATAAAGGTGATATTTGAAATAAATGAAATAGTTTGAGCAATTGATTTTTATACAGAAAAAATTCAATTGTATTTCAGATAGTAAAAATAAATTAAAAAATAAGAAAAAGAAGAAAGATATTTTGTGTGTGTTTTTATGAGCTTTTTGCTGGTATAGCTGTACAGTCGGAAGATTACGTTTTAACATCAGAACGACGGAGAAGTTTGTCACTTAGTCACTTTTTTAAATTTAATCATGTCTTGCATCAATCGATTTTGATCGATAGATTTTTTTATTTGTTTATGATATGTAAGACTGCCTACGTAAAAAAGACATTTTAAAATGCATTCATTGAGGTCATTCATTCAAACAGATATTGCATATATATAATTGAAAATGAAAACGCTGAAGATGTTTACAAATGGACTATTAATCATTTATATAATAATTCTAAAATAAATGCATGCATTTACAAATATTATTGATAAATTATACGAAAAGATCTTTTAATTATCTTGCAAACAAATATAAAAATGTGTAGTAAGATACTTCTTTATGTGCTTTAATTGGCATTTTAGTCTACTTTCGAACTAGCATCAATAAAAAGTAGGACACAAACAAATCGAACTAAAAAGTCAAAATCGAATTACAACTGTAAGAAAATAATTTGGATATGATGGAATAAGTCATATTGTACTTTTTCTAGCTAATTAAATAAAAACATTCAAAATAGATTTATTTTTTACGTTTAACTATGGTAGCAGTTTTAAATTATTATTTAATAAACTATTCTTATTCTTAGTAATAATTACAGTATTAAATAAGTAATTGTTTTTTCATATTATGCACATTTTAGTAATTTTTTTATTTATGCGCTATGATGACCCATATTTTTATTTTATACATTTGCGTTAAATAATTTAAAAATAGAATTAAAATTTTTTGTGTGTTCTATTATAAATATAATAAACCATAAACTAAAAACCATAAAACAAAAAATAACGGGAAGATAAAAAACCAATAGAATTAATAATAATGTTTTATAGTAATAATAATATAAATCCAGAATTTATATTCGATACTCCATTAAAATCTAATAAATTTTTTTTATTGATTTGTGTGAAATATTAAATAAAAGTAATTCTACTATTCTCGATAAAAAATGTGATTCATAAATTTCTCAAATTGTTGTGTTTAAATGTTTTTTTTTTTCTATGTCACATTCGCAATAGAATAATGAAACTACTATTGATCAATTTGAACTGAGATTTGGTCTCCACGAAAGCGTCATTGCTTGTAATACAACATATATACATGTTTTGTAGAGCACACATTCTATTTTTCTTGCTCAATTTTTCTATAAAATTTGATCAAGATTTTTTATCGTGCCATGATGAGTTTAATTGTTTAAATTGTTTCCAACACGTACGTTTTGTACATTATTCGTGCTATAACATTAAATAATTTATATCGAAAATTAAAAGAATAATGTTTAATTATGATATTTGTATATTTGAAATTCGTATGCGATTAGAAGAATTTTGGTTTGCAGAAGACGTCATGTATTTTTTCCTTTTTAGAAATACCCACGAATAAATTATACCAGGCCGTAGGGAAAAAATATGTTTTTTTAAATATGCCCAGAAGTATATGTGAAATACATAAAATATATTATCGGCAAGAAGTTATATATTTAATATATATTTGAATATATTTTAAACAAATGTATGTAAAAATATATGCGCGAAAATATACATGGAATATATATTTTACATATAATATATATATATATATTTTAAGCGGAAAAAAGTTATATGTTTGTAGAATAATTTTTGTTTTCGTACGGGGGCTTTCCTAAGTTGGTACAAGGCGTTAATAAGGCTAAGATATAGTGTACTTAACTAGTAAGAATTTATTAGTTACTGGAAAAGCGCATTCAAGTTGACACTAGACTAGTTGATCTCCTTCAATAACTGAAAACGCTTTCGAGAGAACGCTGGTTAGTTGACTTTTCTTAAAATCTAGAAAGGCGCTTGAAA
This sequence comes from Gryon sp. ZL-2020, assembly GCA_022817425.1. Lineage (NCBI taxonomy): Eukaryota > Metazoa > Arthropoda > Insecta > Hymenoptera > Scelionidae > Gryon > Gryon sp. ZL-2020. The sequence continues at coordinate 34,196 of JABFPJ010000534.1, read as the reverse complement.
GTTAATGCTAGACTAGACATCTTTGATGAGTAACTCAATAGGCGCTAAAATGTAACAAAGGATTTTTTTTAACTTAAATTTCATTTTCATTTAGAAAAAATAAAATCTACTCATAATTATGTGAAAAATTAACTTTTCAAACTACTCTTTACTTTTTTATGTTTTATTTTAATTTATTTTAATACTTAAAATATTATATCTTTAAAAAAAATCATATTTGAAATATAATACATTATTATATTATATTAATACGTAATTAAAATAAGTAATAGTTAATCAAATAAATGTAAGTAATGTATTTTCAATTATTTATCAATTAATCAATTTGTAACTACTGGAATGGCTGAGTGGATAGAATGACAGGTTACCACTTCGGAGGCTCATAATCGAGTCTCACACATGTAAATGTTTTAAATAAGATTACAAACATTAAAACGATTAAAAACGTGTAGGAGATATCTTTCAAACGCAAAAATGAAGTTTATCAATAAATAACAAAATAAATTAACTTGAATGAAAATAAAAAAAAAAAAAAAAAAAAAAAAAAAAAAAAAAAAACAGTTAAACATTTCAGTCCTTTTTCCCTGCCTAGGCAAAATTTTTACATGGGTAATTTATTCATTTCATTTATCATTTGAAATTTCAATATGTCATATCAATGTGTTCATACAAAGTATTGACGTAATAAAATTATGTGTCTGTCCTGTAGAATTACATTAAAAAATGTTATTAAATCTTCAGTCATTTTGAGTCGTAATTTTTTTGTAAAAACTATTTCCCATATTTCATATTTTCATATTTCCAAAAAACTATGTTTTAATTAAAAAAAATTAAACTTCTGACCGTTCAAATTTATCATTAATAATTTGTTCAGTAAACATAAATTTATTTTACTATTGAACGTCACAACTTCCCTTTGACATTGGCTTTCTGCCAAGGCTTGAAATTTTTGACCAGAAGTTTTTAATTTGAATTTGACACTTTTAACGCGATTGATTCGTGTTCTACTTTTTTAGTAATTCCTCAGTGATTTTTCGAATCCTTCTGTTTGCATATTATTATTATGCATAAACTTCTATTCGCAAAAAGCTTCATTATTCAAGGATCATTCTCTATTCTAAGTACAATAATGCCGTATAAACCTACCGCCAATTAAGTTAATTTTATATAACTTTTGTCCCTTGAAAAAGCGAAATTGTTCGTCTATTTTACATCGTATTAAAAAAAAATATTACATTATTCTATACACCACTTCCTTAAATTGAATGATTGAATATTAATACATTTTTTCACTGCCTATCTTAACCAACCGCTAATAAATTAAGTTATTTTGTAGTTACGTAATTTCAAATTCCATATATCTCTTCATCACTTAAATTATCAACAATGAAAATAAATCTTCACTGTAATACAGTTTACTCTATAATTCACATATTTTCATTAAACGCGGTATTGCATTATTGCTGAATGATGTGTCGTGCCTATAATATACTTTGAGTTTTTATTATTCAATTACGAATACTAACGAACATTTTCAAAAGCCCTCCATTAGCTCAGTTAAAAAGAATTGCGACATTCTCGTCTCTAAAATTAAATCTACGTCGATCAAGTTCACGTTTTAAAATGAACAAATTTTACAATTGAGAACGAAGCAAGTGAAATATCTTTTTTTTTATTATTTCTCTACTGAAGTTTCTAAGTGATTTTTAATTGATGTTTATGTTATTTCGACGTCATTATTAACTATTTTATCCTTAATGAAATAACTAATTCAATAAAGACCCATTAGTTTTCAATTTACACTTTTAAATATAGTTTTACATTTTACGTTCGGTGGCAAATAAAACGTTATACCCTGACATTCATTTTGCCGTTTTATTTGCTTTAAAAGAGTTTCACTATTCGATATATACATATGTATTTGTCATCGCTTTTAATCCTTCAAAAGTGGTCGAAGCTATAACTTGTTGTTGATAATTATCCGGTATAATGCATAAACACTTAAAAAATGTTGCAAGTTTTGCTCATTTCAGAATTGCACTAAACTGAGATTAGATGGCAACTGATACGGTCCATATGAACAATGTGGATGGTATTATTCTCGAGTAGAGAAACAGGAAGTACGACGCTAATCCATCAGTCGTGGTCGTCTGATCTTACAACACATTCTGCACTGTTGCCACTCACTCGTAAATAACTCTCAACGTAAAAAGGACATAATCATCTGTTTTAATTAAACTGACCGTATTTGTATTTAAAATTTAATAAAAAGCTTTAAACTAGTCATATTCTAATAAATAGACTATTTTATTTTTGGTAATTTAATATTGATATTAAATAAATTAATTTACTTTTTGCAATTAAATGCATATAAACTATATAAATTTATATGTATAAAGATTTAAATAACAATCTGAAAATAGTACATAATGAAATTTTAATGAAATTTAGTAAAAAATTAGCTTAACTAAATTTAAATGCAATGAGATTAACTGATTTTTCGGTATATTGTGTATGTACCAGTTTCAATAGTGTATTCAAGATTATCCTTTATTTTTGTAATATCATATATTTATGTCTTATTAAATGTAATTATTTTGATAATTACATTTTATCAATATGTATTTTTAAGTATTTTAAAGAAATATTGAAACAAACAAAAGTTGGAATCAAACTAATTTAACACATTGATTATAATTGGCATTAATAATGTTTAATAACAAAAATAAACGTACAAGACATTACTAATAGATTATTCCAGACAGCATTAATCTAGTTTTATATTTTTATTACGACACCGAGAAGTTTAATTTATACCAGTATTTTTTCAACGGAACAATATTTACAAAGTATGAAAGTTAGATCTAAATCATGTTAAGTTATGTTTTTTGTATATATTATAAACTCTTAGCAGAATTCATTTAAAAATATCGGCCCGCATGGAAAAATTAGTCTGGATATAGTCTGGCAAAGTGTATTCAGATTGCATCCATACTATATCCAGACTGCTTTTTCTCCTAGGGGGTATTCCATTCGAACAAGTGCGAAATCAGCTTAATGTTTCAAGAAACGAAACTCCTTTTCATAGAATCGGAATTGGTTTGCAAAAAACAAATATACTTTCATAAATTAAAATCCATTTGTAAGAACTGAATTATTACTCTGTTAAATGGAATAACCTAAAAAGATAATTTTCTTGGATAAAGAGTTACGTTTGTAAGAGTGTAATAATCAAACAGATTTTAACAAATGTTTCGAATTGTTGTGGATTGTTAACGCAATTTAGAATCACTATTCCGGTTATAATATTCGTGGCTTTGAAATCAAAATAATTTAACATAACTTCGCAAATTATTGCAGAAAACGCCAACATATCTATTCGTATCGTATATATTGACTGGCAGAGGGAATGTGTTCTAATATTTTGCAAAGTTTATTTATGTAGAATTAAAGGAAAAATAATTTTAGCACAAAATTATACATTTTTGAAAGTATAAATTACATTATAAATTAAACAACAATGTTTCGTATAATTACATTAAATGCTGAAATAATAATATAAATATTTGCATCAAAGCTTATATACTGAAATATAATAATTATTCCAATAATCAGAATTATAATACATGGTATTGCTGAATTGTTGTATCTACGTAATGATCTGATAGAATGATGTCAATTGATTTAAACAATGAATCACATTCTCATATTTAAATGTTCAATGTAAAAGCATATTAATAAAACAAACTGATTTTCTCAAATTTCATCAAATTGTATTGCACATACAACGTTTCAATTCTGAAGTATACAAAAAATTATTCTAATTATATTTATAATTTAATAAATAAGTAGTTGGTTCAGATTCACTTCGACATTGATATAATATTTTTTACTTTAATAATTCCTATAATACAATAACAGTGCAAAATAATAATGATAATAATAATAATAATAAGATATAAAGAGAGCCAATTACTCAAATATTATCTAAATGTCAAAGGAGATATTACTTTTATACACTATGACATTTCGCAGATTCAATTGAATGAAATAAATACAACTGAATTCGCACTCATTTCGATTATTCAATTATGTCGTTAAATTTTCATGTCAACCAATTCGTCATTGTCTGAATTTGCTAATTAATAATGAAATTTACTTTAAAAAATAAAGTAGCAAGTGATATCATCTTTCGTAATAAAAATAAATGCTAAATATGTGAATCTAATTTCAGGAATGTGAATTATTACTACTTCTATACAAAAAGACATTTTTGCTATCATCCGCATGAAATAAGTTCGTAATTGATTATTTGAAATTCATAAATAAGAAATACTAGTGAACAGTTTCAGTCAAGTTTCAATGAAACATTTCAGCATGCGTATCTTTTTGTCTTTGCTCTTATTAGTGTCGTATGCCAAATGCACAACCATCAAAAGCTCGAGGTTTAGCATTTTTTTGTCTTTTCTCCTTTTGCTTCTTTCTTTATTTCTTTTATTTGGAATTTTCAATGGTCACTGCATATCACGCTTTTAATTTTAAAACAATGTTTTTCATACTGCATGACAGTATTTTAACAACATGACATATATTACACTACATTATATTATATTTATATTATATTTATATTCATAAATATAAAAAAAACTACTGTAATGTTATTTGCTGCTTTTAATTAAAATATTAAAATGTATATTATATATGAAATCTACTTAAAACAGTTCATTAACCTTTTTCCAATTCGAATAATCTTTTCGGAATCTGAGGAATATCAATAATAATTTGCAAAATATTGCTCTTTCCGGCTATCTATGCAAGCCCATTTCCAGCAAGCGTGACAATCTCCTTTCTTCAATACTCATGTGACTCACATTCACACTTCACGAGATCGCGAGTTTCTATCTAAATCGGATATTTCATCCGCTGAACGGAAATAAGGCACTGAAAAATTGACGAATACAAGATCATCGATTTTGTAATGTTTTGTAATGTAAACGATTGTATTAATAATGCTTTAAAACTCCAAATATTAATGTAAAATAATATAAATATAATAATAAATGTTAAATTACATTTTGTTTTATTCCAGTATTTCTGACGTACAGTAAAAATAATTGTAATTGTTGTTGTAACGAAATTCTACATATATATACTGCACAGTTGTAATCATATAAAATTATTATCGTATTTAATAACGAAAATTAATTCCGCAGTATTACTCAGCATCGTATTATACTAATACTACCTGCGCAATAATTCAACTATAAAACAATTCAAATAAAAACTTTGTTTTCCTGTATTTTGCTTTAATTTATATACTTTAAATTAAAAAAAGCCACTAACATATTTTAATATTAATATTATTAAAAAACGAATAATTAGAGCAAACGAGGCAAAATAATAATGATATGAAATATTCACCGAATATAAAATAGTTAATTCATCATGATAAATTATTTTTCTGCAAATTATTATTATCAGTTTTCCTAATTTAAAAATACTTTAATTGCATGATTATTCAATATTCCCTCAGAATAAATTTGCAAGCAACGTATGTTTCTGGTTCGTGTTATGTCACCAAGATAGTGTATTCAAGTTGAATCAATTTTTCTTGAAATGAGAAAAGGAATTTTAGATTTTCGCATATATTTAAGGAATGTATTACTTTACATAAAGTGTATTTGAAAATTGTGAAACATGACAAAGAGATACAGAGCACTGCCTTATTTTTAAGTTACAAATGTTTGCGAATTGCCAACATATTGTTGATTATTTTCCTATAAAAAGAAGTTCGTTTATTATAACAAATATACGTTTAACAACAAAGCTGTGCGTACTGCAATGTTAAAAAAATAGTTTTTATTGAAATAATAGTATAATTGTACCATCCTGTTAATATTATTTGATTCTTATATTTCATTAGTTTCTTTTTACATTTATTTTTTAATGGAATAATAGTGGTATAACGTTTTTATTTTGCATTTCTTTTACCTGAGTTCATTTCTTCAATACTAATCGAGTCATTATAAGTTTTTAAGTCGGATTTAATTGTACATTACATAAGGATTATTTAAAATTGCGGAAATGCAGCATTAAGAATTATATTTAATATTGAATATAATTAGTTTAAGTAGTAGAAGAGGACCGAAAAATTAAAAATTTTGTTGTAATTTCGAATGACAGTTTTGTGACACAATATGCGCACAAAGTGTTGTTCGTTTAGCGACTATCAGAACAATCTTTTTATACCATGAAAAACACAGATGTATCACGTTCAATTTATATTTTTTATGAGATACATGATTCTTTTTAGTTTAGAAACTTTAAGTTTTAACTATCTTTAAGGGGTTTTTTGTACGCAATTTGGTTGCAAGATATTCGTTTTCCTTGTGACAAGCGATTGCAAATTTATGATTTGCACAATGCATTTATTTATGATCATTTACAACAAATGGTTCATAGTATTGTCTAATAAGTTTTTTAATGAAATGGGGTTATAGTTTTTATTTCTTAACCATATCACAATTATGAAAATCACTATTCATTAGTGGCTAATTAATTTAGAGATATAATAAATCCGTATTATATTTTTTATAATAAAAATATAATAAAACAATAATATAAAATCCAAAATAACTATTACATCAAAAAGAAAGTTTTTCATATAAATGGAAAATGTAGAATGATCTATAATGTAAGTGAGTTTTGACCATTTTGTAACTTTTACTATCTAAAATAAATGTACTGTATAATTAGACGACATTAAATAAAAAGTAACATACTTTAAAAGTTATAAATTCAAAATATTTATATTTTATAAGTTATAAATTCAAAATAATTATACATTTAATACTAACATGTGATCTTTATTTGTATCAAAATAATTTCCACTACTTGACTTTAATAACAGTATATGCTTTTCCATTTTAAGAACTGTCTTTAAGGCTTAAAACATATCCTTTAAGTTCTTTTTAATTAGTCAAAATAACATCAAACAAATTTTATTTTTTATACTTTTTTTACAATATTATTATATTATAATATTATAATATTATAATTATAATATTATAAATTGTATATAATTTTCATTTAATATACCTTTATATCTCGGAAATTATTTTGTCTATTAATATTACTTTAATAATATCGTTTAATAATTTATCCAACAACTACTGATTATTTATTTGAGAATAAAGAATTGGAGCTATCAATTATGATTTCTTGAGATTTCAAATATCCAACTGTCTGCACGTTCTCGACATAAAAACTGAATTCAAACGAAATGTTCATTGGAAGTAAAATTGCGTGCAATCATTGCATATGAAGACGTTCTGTGAGTATTCATTAAAATTATCGAATAGTCTGAAAATCGCACACCACATTATATACATTTACGTACCAATCCTTAGAGACATCCCTTTCGTTTTAGTTTTACGAGAAAACGTGATGTAATACATTCATAATTTCACTAGACGCTTATCATAATGAAAACAACAAACAAATCTAAATAAACGTCTTGACGTATACGCGCATAAACCTATTTTTACAGTATAACCCGTTTTGATGAATGGTTTATTATCGAGGATGTGTTACATGATGACATGACAAGATCGCGTGCTGCCAGCAATTTTCATAAAAGCAGCGTAAATTACTTCTAAAAACGACATATTCTATTGATCTAACATACGTTGTCAGATGCCCGTAATCTTATTACATATTTCTTATATTTTGGATTTCTTCTTGGATCTTTTTTTTAATTCATGTTTTGGAAAATAAAAAGACTAACAGTTAAATATATATTCATCGAAAATTGCATGATACTCCGCAATATCTGTTATGAAATTAAGCTCTCTCTCTCTCTCTATCATAAAAATGTACTCATATTACAAACAATTCTACTGTTTGACATTAAAACGTAAACTAAAAGTAGAAAATACAAATTGTGAAATATGAACATTTGTAAATATAATAAAATTTTATTAATATTTCATTGCAAAAGAATTGCGTATTATAGCCGAATTATGTAGTATTGTCAAAGTAATAAATTATTTATTAAAATAAACTAGCGTGTGGTTCTTAACTGCAAGTTGGTTTGTTTACATATAGGTACCTCTCTTACATCACATGAAATGCATATTCATAAACTACTATGTAATCATGTTTACATGTGATCACAATGTTATGCTCTTAAACAACCCCAACTTATCATCGTCTTATTTACTTGATAAATTTTATATTCATGTTACTCTGCTCTTTAACAATTATAACGAGCTTAAATATTCGTGATGTCCATTATTCAAGAGCAAAAAAAAACTCGCGCAAAAGTCACAAGACACAACATTTTCTTAGAGTTTCTTTTTTTTAATATTATTTTTCTTTTTCCATTTTTCCGAATTAACAAATTACTCGCTGACGTATTTCGCCGTAAAACCTGCTTGATTATAATTTAGCCATGAAAATTTGTTATCAAATTATGCCACTCAAATGGTTTTCTTCACTTTACTTCGTACTTTCTTTTTCGTCCTAAAACTACTTGCATAATTGCATCAACTGCACTAATTGCATTAATCAAATTTGCGACGTAAACGTACATTCTATTCAGGCCCAGTACTTGATATAATTAATTCAGATGTGGACCAATTTGCAACGAGATTTGTATTTTCTTGCTTCTTTATAGATACACCATTCTAAGGATGACAATTAGGAACATCATTATTGTAATTAATCATTGTCTATGCTTGGTCAATTGAATGAGTTCACGGAACAACTCTTCGAATCAATATTCTGTCTTGAGTTGCTCGAGACAACAATTCGCTATTACATTATACCGAAATGCGCCGGAATGTTATACGTTGTCCTCCTATGAATTATGTATACATTCATATTCAATGCAGAGAATCCAAATTAATAGCCTAATAAGTATCATTTTTAATTAAATCATCGTTATTAATTGCAACGTTTTTATCAAACATTCGCAAGTTATTGTAAAATCATCAATCATGAGTATACACATTATTTGTGGGATAATACCTATATTTTTAAACGATAATAATTGATATGAGTCGGAATAAATATTGTATTTAAGGTGATTAATTTATGAAAATGTGCATAGTTGTTATATAAATAAAAAAATAAATATGTTATGAATAAAATAAATCTTATTTCTTACCCGGGCAGAATCAAACCGTCTGGGCTTAGTACAGAAACAATCTTAATATACAGTTGTTGATATAGTCCAAGTATGATGTATGTTTAACAGAATTCTGAGACACTAGTCTGGACACGGTCTAAATGAGAAACAATCATAAAAAATTATATATTAATATAAAATTGTCATTTTATAATTTAAAAATAAAAAAGTTATTTTTAAAATAAATAACTAAATGAAGGCATATGATGAAAAATAAACTAAATCTGATTGTAAAATAGTACATTATTATCATATAACATAAATTATTAAACATAACCTGACCTATTAAATCTTTGAATTAAAACAAAAGCTTTGCTTTCAATAGATTTCAAAAATGTTTTAAAACAGTTATTCCATCAGGTGATGATTGGTCCGCGTAAAAGCATAAATTGCTAGGCAAAGCGACTATCATATACACTGACGAACCGAAGTTTAATAACAAAGATGAATATGGATACTACATCGAATGACGCAATATCACTGGGCACAACTAAATGAATAAAGTCCTGCTTTCCAGGTTGAGGTTACAGAAAAAAAATCACATTATATAAAAAAAGTTATAGGAACAAATTTATGAGAAAATATCCTATACCATCTAGGAATCGAGATGTATCCTGTCACATATTTGAAAATATCCTACATCAATATAATATAAATTGCAAAAGTCTTACAAAAATTTACTGTATGTGCGCGGACTTGTCTTCATTCCTATATGGTATGGTACTTTTTTCTATAATTCTAGTAAATATTAATTAATTTTGCGTATAGAGAAATACATATTTCATAGACAATTTCTTTATTTCAATATCCAATCCCTAAAATTTGTGAGTCGTTTCTCGATGGTGTGACTATAATTAGCACACTCCGGCACTCGTTTATATAATTAGAGAACCACAATAACCTGATCAGAGTAACCGGCAGCGGGATCTAACCCGCTATCTCTCAAATGAGAATCTGCTTTAGTCACTAAGATTACGGGAATAAAAATAGCAGTGGGAGTACTGTCTGCAGAAAAAGATCAAAGGATCCATTGGCGTCTTCTCAGATCGATAGGGTAGCGTTTGGCGCACTGTATGGTACGCAAGTTCGATCCAGGCCCTTACGGAATTGTAGGTTCTTGGATTAACTAAGATAAAGCGCCAGGGTCAATCCGGCTTGGGTAGCGGACCGGTACCGGTTCTACCGGGACAAACCCGGGAGTTTTCGTTAATGAAATTGCCCACCAATTTGAGAAAAGGGATGCACAACATGAATCGAGAAAATCTCAACAGGAAATAGCTGACGAACCTTGTAGAGATTCAAAACGGATCACTGCAATGTAAAATACTATGAAATAATATAGTTAAAGATACAGTTGAGTGCAGGGAATAAGCCATTCACATTTTGATTAAGTGTTCTGCTCTAAAAGCTAAGAAGACCACACTTAGGTGTGAAGTGGATTGCCTCTGCCAATATTGCAGTCTGTTGACAGACTGCAATTCGCCGATTTTGTTGTGATCTTCAACCCAACTGAAGAGTCTTACATTTCAGGAACTTGAACTGTGACGCAAAATTTATTCAAATAAATACATTTAAGTAAATATTTTATAATTTTTTGGTGTAATTTATAATCAAGAGACACGACAGTGACTCTGGTCTCATGTACAGACAAACTTTTTTTCTTACTATTTACAAAGACTTTTGCAATATTTTTGTTTCTTTTAACTGAAAATACTTTGTAGTATGAACATCCTAAAAATCTTTAAAGTAGAACGCAAAAGTAAAATAATGAAACTTGCTTTGAAATTTAATTAAATAAAAAATTTCCCCAGACTACTTCAAAACCTGTTTTGGAATTTACATGTTGTTAATATTGTAAATAATAATTTACAAGATATTTCAAGTGAAATTATTTCTACTAAAACTTCATATAATTGTATTCGGCCATGAGGATATTTATCGTAGGCGAAATTTCTTGAAACAAAAAAAAATTGTATTAAAAATGCATTGTGCCGCATTTTATCATCTGCATCAATGTTATCATTTTGTATTCATTTTTATAGACATTTTAATATGATCGATTATTTTTAAATCAATTACCATTATTGTTTTTTGCCATTACTTACTTCTAAAATTTCTGTTAGAAGTGAGTAATTACAGTAATATATCACATTTTAAAGTGGTATATTACTTTGCAAACTGCAACAAATAGTAGAATAAGATATGCTGTTTCCTTATTATTTCTTATTTCTTTAGAAATAAACACACGTCATAAGGAGAAATGCAAAATTTCTACTTCGTTAAATTTTCTTATTTTTCGTGTACGCTTCTCGCGAAATTTTTTAAAACATTATGTGATGCGTTCAAAAATGTATCTGTCTGAGGTAAATAACCGAATTGTGTTACGACAACACGCGAACTACGTTTTGATAAAAAGCATAACGCTGTGACAACCGCCAAAGGTTAATGAAAGTTTCTTTCTCGGCACTCGCTCTTCTTTTATCGAACTGTTTTATTCTACCAGGAAACATTTAATGGCTTTCTTACATAACAAAGCGCACAGCGCAAGTTTCTCAATTGCATTTTTTTCTTCCTCCTTGACGCCCATAACAATTTCAAAACTTCACCTCAAAAGCTTTTTATACTTTTATCCAGCAACAGCGGGAAGTACAGAAATGACTGACAGTTCTAGTACCCTTGTCGTTTCATGTCAGTCCGACTTTATCTGCAAATGTCTCTTGAGTAGTTTGATATGTCCTTATAGCGTTGATCGTTTAACTTGCAACACATCGTTTACGCGGATTTGAATATCTTTATGCACATCTATATATGCATATATATTAGATTGTTTGTTGTTTTTTTTCGATTGTAGTAGAACAAAATTTCAAATAGATATATTGTAAATATAATATCGATTTTCGAAAATCATTAATCTGAGTTATATCCGATTGTTATATGAAAAGAATTCTCATGTGAGGAATGCAAATTATTGTTATTATTTTAATAAGAGTATGTCTATTTGTGAGAGAAAGAAAATAATGTTGCATTTATTCCTCATGTGACAAAAGGAAAATCAATTTACGTACAGATTAAATGCAGATGAACTAATGCAGATTAAGCTATTTGAGTTTAAGTTCGCCCACATTATATGTGTCAATTATATTCGAAAATACAATTCGTGTGTCAGACGGATTCTAAGTGCAGGATAAGGAATCGCAACATGAAGACAATATATTCTTAGTGTAAAATTAATATTATTAAGCATGTAAGTTTCTATAGAATTTTCTTTCTTTCTTTTTAATATTAATATTTTTATTCTGACTTTTTGATATTTCTTGTATAAAATGCAGTATAGAAAAAATTTCACGTTGAAATTTTATATCTAAATTTAATGCATGAAATCCACACAAGAATCACAGATAAAGGCAGCGCAAACGAATTATTGAGATTTTCGCACATATGAAATTTCCATACGTAACATGCAAAATATTTGAAAGATATGTATAAGTTTTAGACTCAGAATAATATTCAAATCTATATTTATCGTAGTAAATCAAATAATAATTTTACACATATAAATTTCACAAGGAAAATGAATAATAAATTATAGTGTTAGATTTTTGTTAATTTTACTTACAGTTGGACAATTGAACGTATAGTTTTTTGATCATTAAGGAAAATTGCCAATTTTGAAAAGATGTCGAGTATGAATGTAAGACATTGACTTTTGTTTGAACTTGTTTAAAGTGGTACGAAAATTGTCTACGATTACTTGTATATAAGGTCAATATCTTTTTGGAACAAAACTAACGAAGAAACTCGTTGGGAGCGCCGAGAATTTTCGTTATTCCGAATACTTTTCGAATTGTCACTCGAGCACATATACAGTTGAAATAGCGGAACAGTTGTGGGAGGAAAGCAACCACGAGGACAAAAAAGCTTTGAGTACGCTCTCGTTAAACGAGAACTTGGAATTCATACTAAAATCTACTTGCCAAATTGAACCGGACGCACAGAAGACACCGGATGATTAAATTTCATCAAGAATTGCAGTTAATGATGGGAAAAGTTCGATTCGCAGAAAAATAAAATAGCCATTTTATGTCAAAACCGATGACCATCAATCATTCACTTTTGGAAATCAATTTCACTCTGCCAAAAAGGTTTTCATAAAAGATCGATTTATTGCGAAACATTCGTTTAACACTGTGAAAATATTGTTTTCAAATATAAAACCGCATTATAAAAAATTACAGTGTTTATATATAGTTTTACAACAATAATACAACATTAATTCAAATTGACAGTAATAAAAGTAAAAATAAATTTGAAAGCCTTTGTGTACTAACTGAAATAAATTTTAACAAAATCTGGCAATCACGTTATCATTTGTCGTCATATTATCACCGTGTATAGAAATATATTGCTCTCTTTTGGTAATTTAGTGGAGTACTTTAAATTGGTCCTTCATAAAATATGAAAAAATTATGAACGAAACTTCAAGGAGATTATTGTTATAAATTATAATTAGCCTTATTAAACCGTCATTAAATTCTCCTATATACTCCTCGCTTATACATAAATTACAGTTATTTATTTGTTTCAATTTAATTGCATAAATTATAGATCAAAACTCATTTAAGTCACATAATTATCATACAGCAGTCGATATGATTTCCGTTAAACTTAGCACGGCCGTCAATTTAATTACTTTATAAGCTATTGTTCAGTAAATTTCAATAAAAACTTTCAATTGCATTAGATCATATTATGATTATTTAATAGTATGATTTGCAATTATATTCAAGCGAAAATAAATGTATAAATTACATTCTGTACATTAGTCAAATATTTTTTTAAGTCATTCTTTTAATTACTAATAACATTTTTGCGCAGTCAAACTCGAGCGAGATAATCGTTTTTATTGTCTGACCACGCAAATTGGTGACCCCAACGTAATCGAAAAAGTCGAGAAGGAGATCCGTTGAAATTCTCGCGATTCTCTGGCGAACGAGCAAAAAGTAAAAGCAATGCGAGGGATACAATCATTCTGATACTTTCTCATGAAATTCGCCAGAAAGCAAACCGAGAAAGTCGGTTTCTTTTGGCATCAACACTTACACTAACATGCGCACACATAGACACTAACATACCCACCCACCATAACTCGCGACCCACTAAAAGAAAACTATAAAGAATTTTTCCCGATGCTGCGAGAATACTCATGAACAGTAATTCACATTGAAGATTTTTCACACGCTTTCAACAAAAAGGACCATCTTTTCGATAATAGGTCTACCTACCACCATAGTTCGTCGCACTCGTGAACGACATCAAAAAGATGGCAATCGTCATGCCGTTTGTGTTATTCCGAATTTCCGACTATGCCATTTGGATTACGCAATGTTGCACATACGTTTGACGATATACCGCGGTGAACGACGTTTCACGTTTGCGTACATTGATGACATTCTCGTTTTAGAGAAAGAGGAATATTTGAGAAAAAAGTGAAGAAAAAAAAAACAACAACAAACTGTTTTAGAGCCTTTTTAAATACTTTTTTACAACTCGACGAACGTGGCGTAGTAATTAATGCTTTCAAGTGCGTATTAGGTAAACAAGAACGATTTCACGCTTTCTCACACGTGAATCAATTTGAACCTGAATAATGTTTATCAGATAAAAATTTGTTGAGCTTGTTTTCATATAAACGGAGATGTTCTTAAGAATGAAAATTTAATTCAAAGACTAAATAAATTCAATTAGTGAATTAATTTAAACATCATAATTAAGTTGAAATGCGATAACAAACTATCTTATGTTTGTTATGTAAATGGAACGTTAACAAGAGATTTATGAATAAATTATCGTTTGCGTTATTGAATTTTGTTGAAGTGAATGTGTTACGGAAATAAGTTTACAAATATTAATAAGTGTATTACTTTTTAAATTACTTATGATAATTTATCAAAATGAACATTTAGTCCTGTTCTAAAATTAGTTTAAAACAGTGATATGAATTTAAATAGTAAAATTATCAATTAATGAAAGTGATAAAAAAAAGAGTAACACAGTATCTGCTCTAAATCCTTAACTGGAATAAGGCCTCAGACAAGCAGAATCAAGTGATCAATATTCAGCACAATTTTTGGCAAGGAAACAAACTAAAATGTTTCACTTTCCACGCGTTTTTTATTCAATCGATTCTAATTAAACTGGATTAGTTAGAAGAATCAGATGTTTCTTGTTTTATTTAAACGATAAATTTACATAGAAAGGTAGTAAATATTTAAATGTAAGTGTTTACTATAAAACTTGACAAAGCAATTTTAAATTCACGTTTGAATGTATATCTATAAAATTGACATTTAAAATAATTTCATTTTTTTAAATCTTACTTCTTTACTTTAAAAAACTGTCCTATATACCGTGATTGCAGATGAATTTGTGCGCATTAATTCCTACTCTACGCAAAATCGTCGAGTAAAATTAGTTAAATCATTTCGCATAATGATTGGTGATATTAACCACAGAGGTAGAATATCCGATGAGTAATTGAAATGAGCAATTGATCAGGGATCGATTTCTCAAAACAAAGTTTTTGTTTTTTTTTTTTGAAAGTTTTATAAATTATTTTGTAAAAGAAATTTGACATAAAATTTTATATACATAAATATTGTACGAAAAATGTTTTATTACGTACAATTCATTATTCTTCCGTAATAATGTAAAAAGTAATGTAAGAAATACGTTCAATATAATACTTTGTGTTTAAACGTTTTTACTGCAATTTTTGGTTAGTAAGGAAATGGAAATAATTAATATTATAACACATACATGATCTATATTTAGTAAATAATGCATAATAATGAGGAAACGTTAAAACCATTTTGCTTTGATATGACATATGAAAAAATATTTATTAAATTGATTGAATTTTTGCTTAAATTTATTTCTGATAAGAAATCCGAGTAAATTATAGAGTTGACTCAGAATGAAATTTTATCAAATAATATTTATATTGATCAAAATGACAACCAAAGTAATTTGTAGGTCACCTGCCAGAACGAAAATCGTCGTACGTTCATATACATTTATATTTATAGGACAACTACATAAAAACAATGTTTGTGTATATGTGACGATATATCTTTTCCTTATCCTTATCACTTCCTCCTTTCCTTATGTAAAATGTTTATGTATATCGTGAAGTTGGCAATTGGAACTATCTTTTTATGCGTAACGCCGATAAAAACCAATAAGATTGCTTTATTATTTGACAATTCTAATTTTGAAAATTTTGACATTCCAATGTTTATAAAGTTTAGGTTAATTGAAATTGTAAGAATAAAATCAAGAATATAAGATAAAATAATAATTATTAAAAAAGGCAATGAAAAAGGTTAGTAGAGAATTAAACATTAAATTTGTGCTCGCGTAGCACGCTTATACCCTATTATATACATTTTTTATTTATGCAAATAAGCAGATTGTTACAGAAAAAATAATACAACAATTTGCATTAAAATATATTAAAAAATAGTCAGTCATTAGAGTTGTTCAATTAAAAAAAGACAACAAAATTAAATAAATATTGTATAATAGTATCATTGAAGGATTATTGAAAGTTATAAACGATTATGTTGGTTTAACCAATCGGTGTTTATTGTGGTTGTTGTAAACATAAAATTTACTTCGAAACGATATCAAAATGTTTATTACAACTATATGCATTCCGCCCCCTACTTGTATCCCTTATGTATATCGATCTAATGCTGATGGTATTGCCGAAAATATGCACGTATCAAGTATGTTATTCTCATACACGTATTAGAAACGATTTCCTCTACGATACTTTCAAGAACTTACCAGTAATTTATTTTAAAGCTTTCTTTTATAACTCCCCTTTGAAGTTATAAAAATAATGCTTTGACGAAAAATTATTTAACGTAAAATAACAATCAATTATCCTTTTTATTGATTATCAAAAATTTTTGCAGCTTAGTTTTATTTGTTAACATTTATTTTTAACTTGAAATCATTATTTTTATTTTATGTTCCATCATTAGGTAAAATTTTAATTATATTCAATTTAACTAAAAGCTTGAACAATTTAAATATGAACTAAGTGTTAAAAATCTGTGCAATTACCGCGAAAATAAAAATAGTTAAACGCAAATTTACGAAGCTAACAACATATTTAGGAATGTTTTTCTGCTACCATAAGTAGTGTCACGAAATCCAGATTGAACGTGTACAATAGACTTCGATGTTTTTCCCTTGGAACTTCGGGTTTTATTTAACGTAAATATTGGATCTTAGAAACTTAGATACAGTTTCAAACTTAGCTTAGTGTTTTGAAAATATATATGAAAATAAAGTAATTTACTAGAAGACGATGAAGAAGAAAAAAAATTTCCGATATTAAAATTATAATGATTTCTCAAGCTCATTGGATTGGCATGAACTTTAAATATCGAAGACGAAACGTTATTCTAAAAACAAAGAAAAAATATGGCAAACTTTTCTGGGTCAATCAATTTTTCAAAGTAGGCAGCAAACTCTTCAAGTGCACAAATCCGTCAAAATTTAATTGTACTGAGTAAAACGTCTATAAACTAATAACGACGAGTGAGTGAAAAAACGTAATTGTTAATACTTAGGGAGAAAATTACTTTACTCACTGAAAACTAAACGTTTAAACACTATGACAGATCATATCAAAGAATAAAAACTACACAATAACACTACAATCAAGTGATCCATATGCCATGTGTTGAGAAAAAAAATTGAACCATATTGATCTATTTCAATAGCCGTTGGTAATATTCGAAAAATATTTAACTCTTGTCGTTGAACAAGTTTAACTGATTTAAGGGGACGATACGCTTTTACGCGGATAAAAAAAATAAATCTTTCGCGATATCACGTTTTATGAAATAAATATGAATGAAAAATGGACCAATTTGTTTTTTTTTATTTTTGTTTTTAATTTGTATTTTCAGACACAAATATTTACCTTTGCATTATGTGTTTAACTTTTTTTATAAAAATAATCGAAAATCATCGAATAAAACAGGGTAAATTAAACATAAAATGAAAAAATAATATCGTGGATGAAATTAAAAAAGGTGATAGTTTGTTTTGCAAATGACTTTTACATTTAGGAAGGATCTTCTTTGAATGATCAATGATGAAAATTTTTTGTACTCATCAAAAAGTTAATTTATCTTTAAATGTTCGAATGTTGTTTTAACGCTAGAGTATATAGCTCATTCACATCTTTCTACCGCTAACAATCTAAGTGAGAGGATATGTCGAGATGGACTATTTGCGCTGCTACGACCAACTTCTCAACTTGTGAAGTGCATAATGATCTATAGTTTTGCCTAAACATTAGGGTGGTCTTTATAAAGTCGATTTTTTTATTTTATGGACATCTTTTAAATTACTTCTAAATAGTTTGAGTTGAACTTAAAACAAAAATATTCTTTTAATATTATATCTTTTAATCAATTATTTAGTTTAGCATTATTTTTTATATTTAATCAAAGACAGAAATAATCGCAGAAAAAAACGAAACTTTACCAATAAAAAAACGCTTCATATATGAATATTTTCATATATTCATATGAATCGAATATATAAAATGTATAAATGTATAAATGAAAGTAGACAAAAATTCATTTCGCCGATCGGATTTTTCTGTCATTTAAGTTTTAGTTTATAATAGAATAATACCTTTTTCGCATACTACAGTGAAGTAACTATAACGATTTTAAATTTGAAAAATGAAATGATCTGATCCTCCAGTTTTAACGCTAATCAATATCGTACTTACAAATGATCAGTTGGCTTGTCGCACGACAAGGCTTCCCAAATGTTTTAGGTTACATTTCTAGTCACGCGATGGTTCAAAATGCCGGTTTTTAATTAGCAAATTACATTAGTTTAATCGAACTTTTTCTGCACTTCGGTTTCTTTTTTTTATTTCTCACAAAAGAAAACGCGTGAAATCATTTTTTCTCGTTCTTTTATGAATATATATGTTAACACTTTGTGAGTATTTTTCTTATAAGAGAAAAAAGCAAGCGAAGTGGAATAATTTTGCAAATCATTTTTTCAAATTTTTCATAGTAAATAAATCCTTTTTACTCAATCTCATTTAAAATAGAAAAGCAACGATTACAGTAAAATTCATAGAATAATCAAAATGTTCGAGTTATATATGAAGTTTTTATCGTCAAACGTTTCACATGTGTGTTTCACATTGAAGCTTATCGATAACGGACGTCCCCTTAATAACATTTTTTACTTCATTTCTATCGGTTACACAGTTTTTTGCGCGTGTTAATACAACGAAACAAACTTTCTCGTGTGATAACTAAAACAACCTCGAGGCAAAGGAACATTTTTTTTTAATCTTACAAACGATTTTTCTCATCAAATTTTTTAAAGTTAAATTAAAAAACAATTAATTATTCAAAAGGGTTTGACATTCTACATTTAACAAAAAGATTAATCATTTTATTCGATATTGATGTATATGAATGTAAGAGTTTAAGTTGTATTTTTCAGTAATTGTACATGCATAAATTATGAGATAATAAATTATTAGAAAAAGTAGAATCATTGTAAAAATTTTGTCAAATTATGAAAAAGTGTTACTAGAAAATAGATGTTCTTTATTATTTAGAATTGTTTAAGTTTTCGAACTCATTCCACGACATATAAAAGAATGTCTAACAAAGTTTATATCGGTACTTCGTACGTACGATGTTCTCTCGATTCCGAGCAAAATGTTAAAAACAATTTGTCAAAAAGTTGTATCATGAATTTCAGATTTAAATCAACATCCTTTCAAATTTGCGGAAAATGCGCTTAATATGTTTCTCCATTCATGAAAATCTACTGTTTTTGTTATAATTTATTTGCAAGGATTAATTCTCTTTATATCGGTCGTTGCAAATTGAATAACATAACGTAATATACTATTTATAGAACTAATAATGAGCATGATAAATAGATTATTAATCTCAATGTTCTGAAATATTTTTCTAAAACTTAGTCGCATGAGAAATTTTTATTTTTTATTTGATATTTAACAACGATAACAAAAAGAATAATAACATAAAGTTCATGTGCAATTGGAGAACAAAAGACACAATTCATTACTTTTTTTCCATCTCGAATCATGCATTTCGTCACTGAATATGTTGCGCCAATAAGTCACATATGAAATGATCCAATATTCATGACTTGCTTATTGTGACAAGAATATAGAGATGTATTATTATGAGTCGTATCACAATATGCGAGCACAGCGATAAATCGCAGTCACGTGTTATCGACATCAAATAGAAAATCCAGCATTTCATTCAGCTGAAACTCAAACGCTAAAAATATTCGTATCAAAGATGTGCAAGCGACCCTTTCATATGACGCATTATACATTCAAAATGATCTTTTACCATAAAAAGATAGCCGTTTCGGTTCCTAATCAAATAAATTTATGAAAAGTGTGAACTCGTTTAAAATCCGAGGATTCAACAGTATAAAACCTATGTGAATTTCATGTTTTACATATAGTTATAGTGAGTTGAAAATACAAAAAAGATTGTCTACATGTGTAATAAAAAAATGTGAAACTTAGAGTTATGATGATGTATCAGAATCGAGACAAATTACAACTTATAAAGTTAAATTTGAAACATCAGTTTTACTGAATGTATTTAGAATAACGTCATCGAATAAATATTCGCATTTTCGCATGTTTTTACAATAAATATAAATAATATATGAAAATTAATTAAATCATTAAAAACTCATTATTCAATTGCTAAATGAATATTTAAAATACAAAGTGTTCTAAAATAATTACAGTGTGCGATAATAACTTGTTTGTGAATATAATCACGAATATACTCTTATAATGAGATAATGAACATATATATTGAACAATTCACGATTTTCAATCAATTAAAATCTATGAGTTAGTAAGTTAATGTATTTTTAAAAACACGTTTCCAATTTCCACTGCAGATTCTTTCTGTCAGTTGAGTAATAAGAAATAATGAACGAATGGGAAGTATAAAAAGTAGAATTATTTGGCATACATAAGACACCTGCTGGGAAACTTTATTCAGTATGATTCGTGTTTCAAATTCAGTTATAATTAATGATGTCATCAACATTATCAAAAATTTTCATTTCATTTGTGATAACGTATGAAATGGAATAATTTTCTTCATTTACGTTATTCATCATATATAAATTATACATGATATTGTATAAAGAATGAACGAATTTACTAAATATTTCAATACTTTATTTCAAGTTCGTAGTCCTTTTTGCGCTTTATTCATCATCTCTGTCTTATTATTCATAATCAAAATTCTTCTCAAACAATTTCAAAAATACAAAAAATTATACACACGTTCAATTCATGAATACAATTAAAAATCAAGTCAAAATTCGTTTGTAAAATCTCTGAGAAAAATACAAAAAGGGGAGAAAAAGGTGGATTTACACGTATTTACCCAAATAAAAATAACAACAAAATTGAATTTCTCCCGGTATTGTCATAAGACAATCCTACAGAATTTTGAATAGGCTTGCATTTATTTTATAAGTGGTAGTTAAAAAAGGAAAGCAAGTATTTTTATCCTCTCCCGAATGTGCGTTGAATATTATTATTGCATGCATATTCGGAAAGAATGGTAGCAAAGTATTCGGAAACCGTTAGTGCGATTGCAATGGTAATCTGCATTACTATGCTTGATGCGACTTTGAAGCGGCGGAAATGGTGAAGCAAGAAGCAATTTTCCACAATCAGAATATAAATTACAAATTTACAAATATTAGTGTTATGTCTAGGTGAAGAAGATTCAACTGACAAAGTTTTTGGGAAAGAGAAATAGGAAAGGGGAGGCATGAGTTCGAGGAACGTTGAGAGAAAAAAGAGGGAGAATGAAAAAGATAGTTGTTACTGGGCCAGTGTTGTCGCAATTTTTCTGGGGTAATACCTCTGACCCGGTTAGTGTGCCTCGGCCCAATATCTAAATGGTTATGTTGGCGAACGTTTGGGGTTGCTACTGTCCTACGAGTATTGATGCAATCTAGATAAAGTAAACAACAAGACTACAAGAAATATTCATTTTCATTACACTTATGTACAATTATTTTCGAATGGTTAAATTGGATTTGAAAAAGTGACTAGTAAAATTGTCGAAATTAAAACAAAGGCCAGAGAAAAATGGAACGATTGTTTTATTGATGCATTTTTTTTATGCTTTTGCATGTTTTATTTATTTATTTATTTATTATTTTTTTTCAAAAAAAGAAGACACTTTGTTTGATTTGTAGACATTAAATTAATAAATATTGCAAATTGGAAGGCAAATCGTATTAATGTTTCGATTTAAAAATAATTAAACTTCAAAAATTGAAGTGTCTAAAAGCGTACTAAAAAAAGGAAAAAGAAACATTGATTTAATTAAAATTTAAATGTTATATATACTGTGAAATATTCTCAATTAACATGCTCTTTGGCATCATGACGTTATTGCATACAGCGTATAAAATACAAGTAAACTTTCGAATATAGATTATATTTGACAATATACACCAGTAAAAGGATTTCATACGAAAAATTTACATAGACGTGTAAGAGCATATGAGAACATAGTGTGATTTATATTGCATTTATTAGTTTTTTTATCCCCGACGAAACTTCATGAAAAATGAAAATAACAGAATAAACACGGAAGAGAGTTTCACTCGAAAATGCAAAACAAAAATTGTTTTTTTATTCGAAGCCTAACTTGTGTTAAAGTTAAAAATCCAAATAATTTTTGTTTGTAAAAAAGAAATGTTTATTAAAAGTTACATTACGGAGACTATTGCAATACTCATTAAATTTTGAGTTTTCTTTTTTGCTTGAATAATAAACTGCTTTCAAGATTTCTAAAATTGGAATTAATTTATAAGCCAACGTTATTAGATTTAAGTAGTACATAATTATTTATTAACAATTTCTCTGCAATAAAACTGTGTAAGTCTCATGAATTTTAAACTGTATAATTATAATTTATCTCTTTTGATATTTCGCTTTTTCTTATATTTCAATGTTCAAATTTTTATAATATTATTTGTTCGACTATAAGAAACATACATGAAAGTATATTTGAATTTTCAAAAAGAGAAAACGACCTTGCGAAATGTACTATTGAATGTTTGACGTATATAAACGTGATTGCATGAAGTTCATCCGAAATCTCATTAACTTCTTATTCATTAAGTATGCACGCAGTATTAAATTGCCAATATTGTAGTTGTGTACATTAAGGATGTAAAATGATCACTAAAATTAAATTGTCTCTTCTACGATTCGCATAAGAGTGTTCATTATTTTTTTTATGCACAAAAATAAGTTTTAAAAAAGCAATTTTCAATGTTGTTTTTATTGTATGGTTATTTTTTTTTGCTAATTTTGTTAATAAAGTACATTGATATGACTTCTCCTTTTTGATTTATAATTAAAAAGATATGTCATATGCATATAAATTTTATAATTATAATGAGATGTAAATGTAATCATTATCATATTGGTTTATTATTAATTTTAGTAAATCAATAGTATTAACAAATAAATGCGTAACGCATTTTAAGATATTTTTTTAATTAATGGTGGTTATATTTTATAATACTTTATAGCACACTTGGAAAATACTCGATCTTAATTATTGTTTTGTTATTTTTGTTTAGTTGCGAAAATTACTTATTATTTTATATTATAATAAATGATACAAACAATTTTTAAAGAAATTCAAAGGTAGCTAAATTTGAAACAAGCTTTGTTGATAGGAATTGAACTGCCGTCCTCACAAATACGAATTCTGAAACATAAACAGGGGCTAACTACTTTCTTGTAAATATAATAAGATTACTTGGTGCAGTATTCATTTGTATGTAGGATATATATGCCTAGATCTCATGCAAAAATACTTGTTAATTATCATTTAACAGTCTACATTTAAATAGGGGTTTATGACTACTACTATTTATCATTTTTTGTTCTTTTTTAGATATCTAACATAAAGCGACATGTTTCAAAATTGTAAGAACAATTTTCCTCACGTTGAATGACAAATATAGCAAAGACGCAAATTTCTATCTATCGCTTCGGGGGAAAGCAGAGTCTTGCATGTTCATGCGAAATCAAAAATTCTAAAAGGTTTTAGCACGCTTTTTGTTATAAGTTGTTCTTGAGTCAAACATCCAGAGAAAGAAAAATAGAATAGTATTGTTCATCATAAGAATAGTTGTTCGATTTATGCCAATTTAATAACGATACAACTCCAAAGCATTTTTACAAACTTTTTTATTATAATGTTGTTGATTTTTGTTTGCACATTTTAATTATTTTTTCCATGTTAACATTAAACATTATATTATAATGTAAATGTAGAGAAATTGTCACGAATAATAATAATGTAAAACACAAACATTACTTATATTGTACACAAAATGTTATAATAAATAATTTTTACATATAACTCTTACATACTTTGAATATATGAATATTTAATAATCGAAAAAGGACCAATTTTCAAAACTATCGACTTCCTGAAATATTCCATCGACTTTCAACTAAAAACTATCTCACTTTTATCTAACATAATTTTGCGATATCGATGCCGAACTCTTGTATAACATTTTATGCAATTTCTTAATAAAAAATTTCTGGATTTTATGAATTTTAAATGCAAGTCGCACACTATCAAGAGTATTTATTTTAAAATCTATCACCTGAGGACCGCGTAATTTCTTTACTCTAAAAAGTCCAACCCTGGGGATTAAATACTTTTTGTTCTAAATATCTAAATAAAATAAAAAATTCAAATTCCGACATATCAATTTCTGCTACCCTATAGGAAAGTACAATATAATTCTAAATATGTTATGTAAATCATAAGCCTTAAATTTCATAATTATAGATTAGATCTCTGTAATATTGCCAAAAAATGTTTTATTTAATCCCTAACACTCGGTACTAAGTCCGTATATAATGTTGATATGAACAAACGTAAAAGTTGATACGAAAATAAGCTTATAATAATGCACGGCAATACTTTAACTTTAATAATATAAGTCTTTTGAAAGTTGGTTGTGTGAAAGTTCGGGGATAAAGGGTCAAAGACAAGTCAAAACAACTAAATGGAGTGAATGAAAATATCAAAGAAGTTTATGAAGAACGGAAGAAAGAGAAGTAAGTGATATCCGGTGTTTTGATCTGACCTCCGTTAGCAATTTTGGTGAGAAGATGTGATAACTTTTGCAAGATATAAATTAGATATATGCACACCTTTATATATTCATCTACATACAGAGTTAGACTGGCGTACACTTACGAATCCAGAGGAGAAAATGTATTACAGCAATTTCACATGCAAAAGTTATTACCTAAAATTGTCTGAAAATTGTTCCACCCGGACGTTCTGTGCATGGGTGATACCGTGAAGCACGGTTACACTGTTTTTAGCTATAACAAAAGACGGGGACTGAATGACTGAATTGGATGACACGAACAAAGAAGAAACGACGAAAAAACAAAGAAAGATGTAAAAATATAAAAAGATAAAACAAAATGTCGAGCACATTCTGAAACTCTTTCCTTTTTCTCTTTTCACATTATTGTTATTATTATCGTTATTATTATTATTATCATTATTATTATTATTTTTGATAGGAGGTTTTGGTTTTTACATCGCAATATTTTATTAACGCAAACCGTGGTACTTAAGACGCACTTTTGTCTGCAACTTGTTTACGTCATTTTTACCAACAATACGCGTTTTTCCGGGATTTTCTGGGACAGGATGAAACACTTGCTCAAATTAGCTTTTATTACGTCTCGTAAGTTACGGAAACATACAATATCAAGCACAGCAGACTACGAACATAAGTCCGGGATCCGAGACTCACCGGTGTATGAGTGTGTACGTGTATAATAAACTGCCAACTTTTTATTGAGTTCATTAAAAGCGCATAGAAACAGGCTATGAAGTTATATATTTTATCCTTGGTCTGATTCTGCTCAACTACTTATTTTACAACATTATATTTTATGCATAGTTTTTATTTAATTAATTGTCATCCGGTCGTTGAGTACTTAGTTTTGGCACGAAGTTCAAACTAGCTGCGATGATTAATTGCAATTTTGAAATTAAAAGTTTCTTTTAATTATATAATAGCACTATTTCCGAACAATATTGAAGCAATACTTTTTGACAAATTCATGTGATATTTCCACTTATATTGATAAAACACTTATTTTATACACTCTATATACTATTCTTGCATATAAAATATTTATATTTAATGTTGTTATTGTAACGTTTTTCAGTAAATTTTTGCACAGTAATCTTTTTTCTGCACTCATGTTTTATAATATACTTTTTTTTCATAATATTTGCTTAGTAATATTTTTTAAGCTTTCCTCAAAGAAAAAAAAAGAACTCCATTTTTCTCCACATCTAAAACTTTGCTACAAAAGCATTTACACGAACTGAAAATAACTTTTTGGTATTTATTCAGAGTCATTTAAAAAACATTTAACTATCTCACAATGCGATTTCTTCAAGTGTGATACCGCGTTTAAGGGCGTTTTGAGTGTGCAGTAACAGCACATCCGCAGTATATCGTCGTGCAGTTTACACTGCGTCAGAAATTGTAACTCATATATGGATGGTATGACAATAATTCTCGATCCGCAATTGATTTTATGGTAACTTCACAGTGACGTGATTATGATTAATGATATTGACAAATTACACATGCAATAATATGAACATTTATTTAATATGATGCCTTGAGTAATAAAATCTGATTTATAACCCTTAGCACTAACGAGCTTTTGATTATGATTGAATTGTTAAACTTTTATATGAGAATAGATATTCAGTTGGATTTAACAAGTTTTTCATGAATTTATTTCGTGGGAGAAATTTCTTATCAACTTCGACGCACACGAAGGAATTTATATGAGGTTTAACGTAAATGAAAAGTTAAAAGGTTATATGAAAAATGGAGAGTATGTAATAAGAACTTACATATTTTTATAATGCATTTGTATATTTATTCATATTCTGTCTGCATTTTCGTGGCATTCATTCTTCTTCTATAACAATATACCAATTTTTAAACGTTTTATTGTAACATTAATTTAGCTACGACCGCAAATATTACATACTGCCACAAACTTTTTAAAGGTTTGAGAGTCTATTATTTCTGTTGGATAAAATACGATTTTATACTATTTTGAGCATATGTTTTGAATGTCCTGATAAATCCTTCATGAAAGCTTTAATTAAAATGATTTCCCAGTAAATGAAATCCTTAGCAGCCATTTTTTTAGGAAAATTTGCCTACTATTTTTAATGAAATATTTTGAAGTATTCATATATTTCATTATTTTTTGTTATTTATAAAATCTATACATTAAAAGAAAGTCATATACATAATTAATATGACGAATAAAAATATTTTTGCTTATATTATTTAGCATTCAATTAATCACAAATTTAATATACATTTAATATTTCTTTAATATAATAAAATGAACATTTATATTATAGTAAAGAAATTAATTTATTATATTAAATGTTACATTGATGTTATATATTGCGACATTATATTTCATTTATTTTCTTAAATCACAAGAAATAAGTTTTGTATTATGTTATTCTCTCTGCATTGAAGATAAGTAAAAACGAATTATAATTCCATACTCGTCTGCATTTAGCAATTTGTTATTGAGATTAACGCATTAATGATAAAAATTGGCATATGCGTATCTGTTTTAGCTTATACCATTCATTACGATTATTTCGAGACGGTATATCACTAATCGTAATAAATGATTCCAGTAGATGTAATTTTATGTAAATGTATTCACTAGTAAATCGTTCAACGAAATAATTATTCAAGCCAAAGCGTGATATTTTATATTAAAAATAAAACGGCACGTAAAAAGTGAAAAAATATAAAAATAAATAAACTAAATAATTTCTTTTATAACCTAGATAGATCTTTTGAAATTTTTATAATGTGACTAAAAATATTAAATTAAAATACTTAAATTAAGCACAGCATCATTATTATATTAATTGAAATAAAATAAAAAACAATAATATAATATAACTCATATAAAAATAACATTTTACATTTAATACAATATTTCAAACACAAACAAATATCATAAAATTATTTATCATTTTAGTGTGTAATTTTTATAATTAAATTTAATTTTTATGTATTTATTTGACCGTCTGTTTGACGTGCAAAAACATGATTTACAGTGAAATAATAATTTAATTATTCAATTCCCTCGTTATTTTTATCTTTAGTTTGCGTGTAACTATTTTAAAAATTGCCACGTAAATAGTACCGAAATGACATTTAATTTGACTAATAACCAACTAGAAATCGCGAACATTGTAATAAAGCGCGAGTCGATTACAAAGACCTTGGAGAAAATCGCCGCTTAATACACACAGAGTAAGTGTTAATTGACTAGGCTAATAAGTTCAAACTTTTCGTGATTGACCTGTATTTAAGGTGCCAGAAATTACGGGTGGTGAAATTGTAGCTCGCAATTTTGACTTGAGATATCACGTATTGTTAGACATAAAGTGTCGGCAACTATCGTTGTACGTTATTCCCACGACTGTTGCGATCAATTTTTCCAACGTTAACGTGAAATAATTATATATGCAAATTACGAATTAATAACGCTGGTTTTGGTAGCTTAAAGTAATATCTATGGATTGAATGGAAGTATTATTTTCGACAAAAATGTAATACGAAAATGATGCAATTATTTTACTATCAAAACTGAACAAATAAAATTTCATTACTACGACAAACAACTTTGTCAGAGCTGACGTAATGATGAATCATGTACTTGATTACAATATAATTTAATTAATACTACTGTTATCTGGAATTTGCTATCTAATTTTAATTATGCTCGTAATTGACTCTAAATACTAAACTCCTATAAGTTGTTAAAAACATTGAAACACTATTTCACCATATGATAATTTAATTACAATTCAACATTTCAATGAAAATTATAAATGTCCTTCGTTTAAATGTATGTATACTAGATTTTATGATTATTTTAAATTAAAAATGTTGTTGAATGTTTTGGCTTCCGAGAATTATTGTTATTTTAACTGCAGTAAATTTTGCATATTTTCAAATAAATTTCTTTGCCATTAATCTGCTTTTGCAGTTATGTAACATGTGTGTATGATTTAAAATCAAACAATAACCAGTGTCACTTTAAATGTACTGCTTTTGCATTCTCTTTTTTAAATTTATTTTTATTGCTACATTAACTTTGTTTTTTTTTTCAATAAAAGTAAAAAGATGAATTACATTATTTTGATATAAAATAATGCTTTTATATTTATAATAATAATAATACTAATCATTGTAATACATTTTTATTTTATTTCTGTAATATACATATTTATTTGTTTTATGAATTTTCCATTAAAATAGATAATGAAATATGTTTTAATTTAAGTTAAAACATATTCTGTCATGGAAAAATAAAATTTAGTAGAAGAAAATCGATACAAGTCGTGGTGATAATATTAACGTAAGGCAGAATTTCAGACGATGTGTCAACAAGCATCATATATATATGTTAAAACTATATTCCAACTGTAAGAGTAAAATCGCCTGAATTATAAGCTATCATAAGCATTATTATTATTTGTAAAAACTTGATTATAACATTATTCACTATATTAAAATAGTATAAAAATTATTACCTTTTCCTAATTTATTTAGGAAAATGTGATAATTTATTAATTTGTATTTATATTCTTATAAGAAGAAATCTATATTCACATATTTTTGACACATTATTTTTATTAATATTTGTTTTGATTGTTAATATATATTAATAATACAATATACAACAAATAATTCATTTCTGACTCAATTTATATTAACTAACAGCTTGTTCGATATTATAATAAATTCTAATACGTATATTAAAGAATATCCTCAAAAAATAACTTCAAAATCAATAATTATTTATGAGATATCGAATTTTTTTATGAAAATGTATCAAATAAAATATAATTTTATGTTGCTTTATTCGAGGTATATTTTTATTTAATATAATAAGTGTTTCATGAAAATGAAATAAAAGTTATTATTTTTAAACAAATAATTAAATCATTGTTTTAGTTTGAAAAGTGTTATGTTTCTATTTTATCCTTTGCGACCAACAAAATCAAATGATCATTGAACTATATTTCACTTTCAATTCTTATATTCATATATCTAAATTGTATGATATAATATTACACAATTGTTCAATGTAATATTTGTGTAATATTTAAAATCTCATAAATATTTATATTCCAAAAATAATAGTAGTGCCCTATGGACATTGTGATACTGCATATCACGTATTGCGTTTACAGTGTGAGATAAAGAATAAAATATCGTTTATATGAAAATTGCAATTGCAATAATTTATTATAGTAACGTTTAAAAATGTGAAATCATGTTCACCTGGAAAAAATAATTGTTTGATTCACTGTCACCATTAAAAAAAATTAAAATTACTTTCGGTTATTGTACTTGATCGTTCATTAAATAATTTAATGAACTTAAAAAATGTTATTGTTTTTCATACAAATCGTATGAATTATAAAATATTTTTAAAATATGTTACTGTTTTAAATATACCTATAAAAATATAAATTATACTAAAATATTATTCTAACTGAAGAAATAAAGATTACTTTAAAGCGTTTAAAAACCTTCATTTTTTCAATTTCATTCATCCAAATTCTCTGCAAAATGTAGAGTTAAGACCCTAATCGAGTCTCAACCGCCTATTCCTACCTGGCCAAAGTCACATACTTACATAGCATTACGCGTATATACCGTACCTGACCTGAATGGCTTATCACTTCCTTGTTAGAAAATATGTACTATGGCTTTTAATCAATTTACGGCGTTTTAATAAAATGAATGTAGTAGGCATGGTGATCAACCTAATTACATTTTATTATAACTACGTATTTGAATATATTTTATAATTATTCAGTTTAGTGTTAGTTTGTATTAAAAAATAATTAAAATATTAATTAGAATAAGAAACGATCTTAATAAATATCTATTATAGCGTTATATGTTGAAAACCATAGAGTTATATTTTAGTAATAATTTAGCAATACTTAATAAATTACTGTTTTTCACAGTGAAATTTGCCGTGGGACCCATAATGCTACCGAATATAGTAAAATTCAAAATAATATTATATCATTTAATATATTAATAGTTACAAATGTAAGTAAGAGTATTACTCAAAGTAACCAAACCATTTTTAATGTCACACATTGGATGCACTGAATTCATCTTGTATTCAAACATACAGAAAATAGTACATTACGCAACAAGGGAGATGAGATCGGGAAACAAATTTCCGATCATCTCCCATGTTGCGTACTATATTTTTCGTTACGAGGGAGAGAAAAAAGCCATTTTCCTAAATCTCCCTAGGGAGGAAAATGGCATTTTCCCTCCCCGAGTAACGAAAAATTCTTTATTTTATCTTCCTATTTTGTAATAGTTCTACATTTCGATAAATATGGACTCATACAATGAAAATATAAGATTGTTAAAATCCGAAATTATCATTAACTTAATTTTGCAAAAAAAGGAGTTAATCGGTTTTTCCTTCAAGCCACAGATATATTAACATGAATGAAATACTAATTTTGCGTGGAATATTACAACGTCACCCGCTGGGAGTTGTAAACGATCGCTCAAACGAATTTCAATTTGTTCGTAAAATATTATCTCTCCGATTTCTCAAATTATTTCAGGACAATAATTTTTAACAGACTAATAAATACTGATAGATAATAAATACGTATGTATAGGAACAAAGTTTTCCATAAATATCGAATTTCATAATCATCATGTGTATATGGGCCATATGAAAGTAAGAGGCACTTCTGCAAATTCATGCAAAACTTTTTTTCCAATGATTTTATATCGAAAAGTATTGTCTTATCTATTACAGCAAATAAAAAATGACTTTATAAACATTTGTATAGTTAACTTTGGACTTTGTTGGCGAAGTTTGTTATTACAAATGAATTTGTTAACGCAGCTACATAATAATGTTCATGATCAAGCACTGCGGCCGAAGCGCAGTGAAAAATAAAAATTAGTAACTTGTTAATTTCAAATATCCCTAAAATAAAAGATTTTGAAATATACACATTTTTATGTTATAATTAATTTATTTTTATTTTTCTTTTGATATTTCAAAAGTATAAAAATATATATGAGTCATTCTTTTACTTGCAGTAATAGACAATAACATAGATTTTAAAAAAGTGTGTTATTGTATTGCTTCAAATTGCGAAAATATTGTATCTTAAAAAATACTCATTGATATAAAAAAGTTAAAATTCGTGTTAATTTATATTTTATATAAAATCATTAAAAAATGTTTTACATTAATTTTTAGAACTACCTTTAATTTCCATATGGAATGACCTATATGTGGATATATATTATTTAATATATACACACTGAGTATATTATATGAATACTTGATGATTATGCAATTTGACAGTTATGGATATTAAAAATCTGACAAACATGTGACATTAAAAATAAAAAATTTGCGCATTAGTGAAATCTGAAATGAATATTGAAAATAATAACAATCTAATATATGATAATATATATTTGCTAAATAGAAATCACTTTTCAATTTAAAATCACAAGTTTTCAAGACTTTTTTATATCTTAATCGAGATACTATTCTTTGCGAAAGAGTTTATCGAAATATAGTATTTGCGACGCACCAAATGTAGTAGAAATATAAATTTTACGTTAAACTTGACCAAATAATGTCTAGCTTTTTTCTACGCCATGTTTAGTAAATATATGCTGACTATTTGACTTATTTATAAGAAATTTACATTGGAAAGTACAAAATTGTAACATTTCAAAGAAGAATAATAAGAAAAAAAAATAATTTTATGAAAAACTAGAATAAAAAAGTAATGTCTTAAAAAGTTATAATAAAAATTAGTGTAAGATTAATCTAATAAAAAAGATGAAAATATTTTTGGTAAACATTATTTAAAAATCGTTATTAGGTTGTTCCATTAAATATAAGCCGACATTTTATTGCATCTAAATTATATACATTTTCGTTAATATAAACGAACAGTACTATATATTCGAAATGATATAAATGATAATAAAATCCAGAATTAGCACAAAATATAAAAATAATATAATATATAATGTATACATAATGACGTCAAGACATAATATTAATGAATAATGATAAAGATTTTATGTTATTTATGTTGACTGAAAAAAATTCACATACTCATTGAATATTATAACATACAATAACTAGTGTAGAATGTAAAATGATTACGTGTTACGTTACGTCATTAAAAATATTCACAAAATGCTCCAGCAATTAGGTTATGCGAAAATAAATGATACTTATACAATTTCGTTAAGCTGAAATTAAAACATTTAAAGGAGATTTCATGTTCAAACCACAAAAATACGAAATTAAATATTAAATTATTTAGATTTTTCATAATAAAAGTTGGTTAATATATAGTTATAAGAATGAAGGAATTCGCGTTTCTTTATGTATAACAATTTATCATCTCTGATCTTCGATAATCAAATATCACAATCTACTAAGTAATTCATAAAAAAATTAGGTCTATAAAGCTGACACAACAAAATCATCACACATCAAAATTATATAGGTTATTATTTAAAGCCAATTTTTAACTAATTTATAACGCAAAGAACAATTTAATTGCTTTTGTAGTTTTATAGAAAAACACTGTGTGCTAGCTTAAGACTCAAGCTAGAATACAGCACATAAAAGTGATCTATTTTGAATTAAAATATCCAACAAACGTCCCACTATTTTATA